>CAUYQG010124067.1:0-12314 GCA_963574415.1 Tarsius wallacei | reverse complement strand
ACACAACTGTATTCTGGTCTAGACTCCCATTACATCTTCCTTCTCAAACCTTTTCCTTGTACCTTTAAATACTCCTAGATCCTTCTTCAATAAAAGTTCCTCAGGATATCTCTTTCCCTATATCTCTATCCAACCAAGGATACTCTTTCTCTCACCCTATACACCAAAGAATGAGGTTTGGGGTGCGGTCCTTCCTAATCCATAGTATCATTTTCTTTCTTTTTTTTTTTTGAGTTGGAGTCTCACTCTGTCACCCACAGTGGAGTGCAGTGGCCGCTCCTGGCCACCGCAGCCTTGACCCGCTGGGCTCCGGCGATCCTTCCGCCTCCGTCTTCCAAGTAGCTGGAACTACAGGCGCGCGCTACCACGCACGGCCAATCTTTGATTTATTGTAGAGATGAGGTCTCACCAAGCTGCCCGGGCGGTTCTCGAACCCGCAGGCTCAGGCAATTCACTCACCTCGGCCTCCCAAAGCGCAGGATTACAGGCTAAGCCACATAGTATCATTTTCATACTTGACCTTAGGCAAAAGGCTGAAAGGTGATTCAGTATCATTTCCTGGTCATTATCTTTTCACTGTAAGTAAAACTCCAATTTTTTGAGGTTCCTTCTATTCAGTTGACATCTACTCCATCCCTGCTTACTGATGTCACATACTCAGAACTTGATCATGTTCCCTCATGCCCTGAAAACAATTACAGTTGACTCCTGAATTCTGCTATCCATCACACAGGGGTATTGCTGGGAAGGTTTCCAAATAGGGGCGACATTTCCCCCCAGACCCGTTTGCATCTAGGTGGAGCCATGTGATGTGTTCTTATGACCAGAATATGAGCAGAAGTTATATGTGTCATTTCCAGATGAGGTGTTTAAAAAAGGATCACATGAACCTCCATGCTTTCTATCTTATCTCACATCAGTATATTCTAGCAACAATTAAGGATGGAGTAGACACGAGATGGGTGAAAGGGTTCAGTGGAGGAAATTCAAGGAGCTACTAGACAGAAAAGGCCTGGGTTCCTAGTTCACTGCTTGGAGGAAAGTCAACCAAAAGAATCATCTAACAAGGAATATCTGCGTTGGACTATGTGCGATCAAGAATTAAGCCTTTGTTATGAAGGATGGTCTGAGAAGAAAGAAAAGGGAAGGAGGGAGGGAGGGAGGAGAGCTTATTCTGTAAACCCCCTAAGAGTTGTGCTTTATTATTACAGCACATAGAGACTACCTTGACTAATATAGCTCCCCCTATTAAAATTGTATGTAAACCAGCATGAGCGTGGTAGCTCCAGCCTGTAATCCCAGCACTTGGGGAGGCCAAGGCAAGAGGACTGCCTGAGCCCATGGTTCAAGACCAGCCTGGCAACTGGGCAAGACCTTGTCTCTACAATAAATCAAAAAATCAGCCGGGCATGGTGGCTCATACCTGTAGTTCCAGCTACTTGGAAGGCTGAGGTGGAAGAATCACCTGAGCCCAGCAGGTTGAGGCTGCAGTGGCCGTGAGTGTGCCGCCGCACTCGAGCCTGGGTAACAAAGCGAGACTCCAACTCACAACAAGAAAAAAGAAAAAAAGCACTTACATTCAAACACTTCGGCCTCTGATCTCAACCCCCAATCCTTGAGCTCTCTCATTATTTCCACTACTCTTCAGTCTCCTAATTTTTCTCAGAAACCTAGACATCTACTATATTGAACCCTCTGCTTTCTCCTTCTCCATAACTCTCACTTCTTCTCCCATCCAGCTTGAGCTCCACAGTTCAATTCTTCTGCCACTGTCTTGCCGACATCCATTTCTCTATAGCTCTATATCTACATGTCACTTTCTCCCATGTTGTTTCTGCTTGCTGTTAGGGCAAGTGTAGACACCCATCTTTCTACCTTATCAGTGCCTATGTCTGAGTGGCTCAATGCCAATATCTAAGTGGCTGATCACTTCTAGAAAAAAATTAAAATTGTAATAACTGGAATTAGTAACTCAATTATTGGGTGTGATAGCTAATGGGAGACTTAATCGATTCAAAGATAGGTCGATAAACCATCCAGAATTGGTATAGAGAGATAAATGACATAAAATTTTAAAAGAACATAAGGGACAGAGGAAATCTTTTCATCAAACAGTGCTGGGTAAACTGGCTATCCACCTGCAAAAGAATGACTTGGGACCCTCACCTAACACCATACATAGAAATTAACTCAAAATGGATCCATGACCAAAATGTAAGACCTAAAACTATAAAACTCTTTGTAGAAAACATAGGGCAAAATCCTCACAACATTGGATTCAGTGATGATTTCTTGGACGTGACACCAAAGACACAAGCAAAAAAAAAAAAAAAAGACAAATTGGACTTCATGAAAATTAAAACTTGTGTGCATCAAAAGACACTATAAACAAAGTAAAAAAGCAATCCATGGAATAAATTAAAATATCTGCAAATCATATATCTAGTAAGGGATTAATGTCTAAAATGTATAGAAAACTCCTAAAACTCAACAACAAAAAAACAAACAACCTCATTCAAAAATGGGCAGAGAACTTGAACAGATATTTCTCCAAAGAAGATATAAAAATGGCCGATAAGCACATAAAAAGATGATCAACATCTTGAATTTGAAATGCAAATCAAAACTACAATTAAATACCACCTCACACCCATTAGGATGGCAATTATATTAAAAAGAAAAACAGCAAATAACCAATGTTAGCAAGGATATGGAGAAATTAGAACCCTTGTACATGTCAGTGGGCATGTAAAATGGTACAGCAGCTGTGGAAAACAGTATGGCTGTTCTTCAAAAAGTTCAAAGTCATCATTATCATATGATCCAGCAGTTCTACTCCTGAGTATATACTCAAAAAAATTGAAAGCTAGGTCTTAAAGAAATATATTTGTACACTCATTTTCACTATTTACAATAGCCAAAAAGTGGAAACAACCTGTGTTCATCAACAGATGCATGGATAAGCAAAACATGGTATATATGGACAATGAATATTATTCACCCTTAAGGAAATGTTCACACATGCTACAACACAGATAAATCTTGACAACATTATGCTAAATGAAACAGCCAATCACAAATGGTGATTGCCAAGGCTGGAGGAAGGGAGGAATAGGGATCTTACTGTTTCATTTGTAGAGTTTGGTTCTGCAAGATAAAAAGAGTTCTGGAGATGGATGGTGGTGGTGATTGTACAACAATATGAAAGTACTTATTGCCACTTAACTGTATATTTAAAAACGGTTAAGACAGCAAATTTTATGTTATATACGTTTATCAAAGTAAAAATGTCGGAAAACGTAGATTATCATCAGACATTTTTAGCAATGCTTTATGTTGGGAGAAAATGGAGTAACATATCTAAGACTAAAAGAAAGCAAATGTGAGCCAAGGATTTTATATCAGGGAAAACTGACTTACCCTCTAAAGGGCACAGATAAAATGTAATTAGCATTTAAGAAACTCAGGAAACAGTGCTCCCATGAGCCTTTTCTGAGGAATTTACTGAATAATAAACTTCAGACAACCACCATTACTAAAAAGATATCAACATAAGAATTAGAGAGAAGCATTAAATACAGAATTACTTGTCAAACTAAGACAAAATGAGAAAACAAAAATTTTTTTAATGTAAAGGGAAAGAGTATAATGTGTAATAGATGTATTATCTGAAAATGTTAATATAGTACAATCATAAAATATGGTAGAAGAATGTTAAGAGCACTTGCAAAGGAAAAATTTAACTGTTTTATTAATCATGGTGATGGTGGTGGTAAAAATCTGTATTGTTATTCTGAAGTTGTGAACTGTGTAATGGGAGACAAAGCAAATGGGTAATTATGAATATTCTAATACTCTTATTCCTCACCAAGTATTTTGGTGTGAAAGCAAGGAGATATGTATGTAAGACAAGAAGGTAAGCAAAAGTTCTGAATTTGACTCTGTGTAAACTCATAAGGCATTGAATGTTGATTGGGATATAGATATAGATATATTGTTGATATTGAGAGGTGTAAGGATTGTTCCTACTCTGTCCATTAAAATCCCTAACAACAATAATCAATCAGTAGCAATATGCACCCTCAGTGTTCAGATGGGGCTGTCATGAAATATCATTTCTCACTAAAAGTAACCGAGGAGTCTTAGATACATGGTTGATTCCAAGCCTAGGGGAGGAGATATACAGGATGAGCCTGGAATACTCTGACATACCCAATGCCAAGGAAGTATCAAAAGCTGCTAGGGTCATGTCAAAAGGAATCAGAAAACAGCATGAGGTTCCTACTAGCCAAAGATGGGACAATTTGAGCTTCATTAAGGGCAATTATTGGAATGGGTTGAAACTCATTACATATGTTAAATCTATCAGCTCATAATGCTTTGGTTTTGTTTTGTTTTGTTTTTTTAAAAAAGGTCACTTTTGGAGAATGATAGGAAACCTTGTTTTGAAAACTGGCAAACAAAGAGAAGCGACAAATATATATCTTACCTTTTCTGTATGAACTATACCGCTGGGTAACCAAATAGAGGGGAACCATCTTTTTATAAAATTATTCCAGTTTAAATGAAAAGGAAACTATAGGATTGGAATATCACCATTTTACAACCCCAGTGAATGAATGGATGTAGATACTGAGCATCAGTAGCTGCTACATCACTAAAGAAAGACAATCAGACGTTAATGTGTGTCCTGATGCAAGAGCACACCACCACTCACATCGATCCAGCCTGAGCAACAACGTGAGACTCCCAACTCAAAAAAAAGTATCACCTGTCTATAACATTATTTTTAAAATAAATCTTAGGAAAGTATATAATATAATAAAATATAGATATAAAAACATTATAGCAAACATTGTACTTAATGGTGAAAATTTGAAAGCCTTTCCTCCGAAATTGGGAGCAAAACAAAAGTGGCCATTATCACCACTTCTACAATTTCAGATATTGTTCAGATATTATTTCAGATATTTTTCAGATATTGTTCCTGAATATCTTTGTAATGAGACCAAAAACAAACAATAAAAATAAATCAAAAATTTAAGGATGGGAAAGGAAAAAGTAAAATTGTCATATTCACAGGTGACACACTGTTCATGTGAAACAATTAGAATTATTAAGTGAGTTTCAGCCGTTCATGACTGGATGCCGTGACACATGCCTGTAATGCCAGCACTTTGGGAGACTGAGGTGTGAGAATTGCGTGAGTCCGGGAGTTCGAGACCAGCCCAGGCAACATAGTGAGACCTCGTCTCTACAAAAAAATACAAAAATAATTAGCCAGGCATGGTGGTGCACACCTGTAGTTACAGCTACTTGGGAGGCTGAGGCAGAAGGCTGGCTTGAGCTCAGGAGGTCGAAGCTGCAGTGAGCCATGATTATGCCACTGCACTCCAGCCTAAGTGACAGAGTAAAACCCTGTTTTAACCAAAAAAAGACATTCTCTCAATACAAGGTCAATATACAAAAGTCAATTGTTCCTCTGTATACTAGCAAACATTTTTTAAAATGAAAAATTTTTTAAGTATAAAATTTTCAATGACATCAAAATATACTAAATACTTAGAAATAAACTGAGATGAAAGCTTCTACATACCCATATATATAATATATAATATAATATATATTCAATCTTTTGACAGAGTGGCTGCTTAAATGTAGCACAGACATGGGAGTCAATGACTGAGATTAACAAGCACCTGCCATTAGAAGAAGCCTGGGGACCTGAGGTAAGAAAAACATCACCTGGTAAATTGTTTATTTCTAATAACTAATTTGGCATTTTGCCATTAACAAAAACTTGATGGAAACACTTTGGATTTAAATTTGTTTTGGTAAATCAAATCCTATTTCTCTATTGAATTATATTACAATATTTCAAAAATGCTTCATTTTAATTTTTGCTTGAGCTTCTGTTGATTCTGTTACTATTTTAATTTTCACTGCTGAAAATATATTTGGAGATTACTAAATATCTGTTACACGGGTAAAAAGCATTGAAAATGAGTTTTTTAAAAGACTATTTAGCTCTTTTACTTCTTCAGGTCTTTTCTTACAAATCAAGTAGTCAACAAGGACTTCCCTAGCCACCATATTGAAAAATGTAACCATCACTCCCATCAGAACCCATATCTCCTTTCCCTATTTTCCTTAGAATTATTTTTTAGAATTAAGTGAGTTTAAGACATGTCTTTCTGTTTTATAACTAGCATTTATAACTCTTTGACATGTTATATAGCCTAAATTTTATCTTATTTACTATCCGACATGCTAAGTAGCATGTAAGCTCCATGAGTGAAGGGAATTTTGTTCGTTTTGTTCACTGCTATATCCCCAGCTTCCAATCCATTGTAGGTACTCAATAGGTATTTGTTTAACTAATTAATTAATTACGGACCATACACCTATTATAAAGGATATTATTTCACTATTTTAAAACCATAAGAAAGTAAACTAGTAATGAAATCAGTTAAAACTGAACTTACCATGTGACATCACAAAGGTATCTGACCCTAAACCAAGGAAAGTGAGAACTCAAGTTGGAAGCCCAAATTTCACCTCCACGTAGATTACTTATGTACCTAATCCTGACTTGTACCCCACAATTTAATAATAAAATAACATAAAAAACTAAACTAAACTAAACTTACCCTCCTGATTTTTGGTTGAAGGGCATATTAGAGTCTGGAGTTGGAGACAGGTGTAAATGATGCCCTGTATCCCAAAATCTTGCAAAGGGCACCTAAATGTTCTGACTCTGCCAAAATAATATCTTCCAAAGAAACAATGAGCCAGCTGGGTAATTAGTAATCATGGAACTTGCCTCAATTGGCATTGTATGGTATGGTGGTTCTCAAACATGAGCATACATCAGAATCATTGCTGGGTCCTACCGCCAGGGTTTCCAATTCAGCAGATCTGGGGTGAGGCCCCAAAATGTGTACTTCTAACAAGTTCCTGGGTGATACCGATACTGCCAATGTGAGGATTACATTTAAGGACCATTGAAATAGTGGCTTACATTCTAGAAAAATTCTGGAGTGCCCATACCAGGCCCTCCTAAATGTTCTGTTCTACTTTATGAGAAACACAAAGCTCACCACCAACAGAGTGATTCAGTCTAGAATATGAATATTACAGAAAGCAGGTACCTGCAAAGATTAGTTATATTCTGGTGAGTAAAACTACTATTACTGAAGGGTGTCATTGCATGTTAACTCAAATGTGGCAATCAGAGGTGCTTTCTTTCGGAAACATACCTGAAATGAAATAGACAGCCCCACTGTAATCTTGTGGGACTTTTATTGTAGGTGTGGTCCATCATTGACCAAATCATTGTTATGTAGTGCCTGACGATAATTTATTACTGGAATGAAGGTAACGTAAGTAAGATGTATCCATATCCTCACATTTCATGATATCTAGGAAAGTGAAAGCAGGCATATTCGAAATTGTACCTCACGTTTGTTTTTGTTTTTTAATTAATTAATTAATTTTTTATTTTAAAGACGTGAGGGATACTATTCAGAATTAGGTATCTAAGTGGTCATCGTACAGGTAAAGTTTGGGTCTCCCTTTGGTCCCCACTTTGCCTGATTTGAGATCAGCTACCCTTATTGATAGTGTATCCCCCACCCCCACCCACCCCAGCAGTCTCCCACTACTACCAATCCCTTTCTTAGAGTATTATGATAATTGTTCAAGGTCTGCTTATGAGTGAGAACATGTCATACTCAGTTTTTTTTTCTGTGATAAAACACTCAGTATTATAGACTGTAAGTCCATCCAAGTTGCTGCGAAGTTCATAATTTTGTCCTTCTTTATGGCTGCATAATATTCCATAGTGCATATCTTCTTTTGAGAAGTGTCTAATCATGTCTTTTGCTCATTTTTTGATGGGGTTTTTTGTTCCTTTCCTTTTGGTATGTTACAGTAGGATATACAGTTGGCAAATATATTTTTTCCCATTCTGGAGGCTGTTTCCCCATTCTCTTCATGGTTTCTTTTGCTTTGCAAAACCTTTTCAGTTTGATGAGGTCCCCCTAGTCCATCTTATCTCTTATGACATGGACATCTGGGGTTTTGATCAGAAATTGGTGCCTACTCCAATTTCCATAAGGGTATTTCCTGAGTTTTCTAAGATCCTTATTGTTTGACATTTTACATTTAGGTCTTAGATCCATTTAGAGTTAATTTTTGTGTATGGTGATATATAGGGGTCCTGTTTCAATCTTCTGCATATGGCCAACCAGTTTCCCAGCACCATTAACTGATTAGATTTCCTCTTCCCAGTGGTTGTTGGTGGAGGTTTTGTCGAAGATGAGTTGGTTGAGAAATTGAGGTTTTGCTTCTGAAATCTCAATCCTGTTCCAATAATCTATATGCCTGTTCTTGTCCCAATGACAGGCTGTTTGGTTATTGTAGCTTATGATAAAGTTTAAAGTCTGAGAGTGTGATACCTCTCACTTTGTTTCTTTTGCTGAGGATTGTTTTGGCTATCTGTGGTCGTTTATGTTTTCATATGAATTTCTGTATTTTCATTTCCAGGTCTGACAAGAATGATGCTGGTAATTTGATGAGTATTGCATTGAATCTGTAGATTGCCTTTGGTAGAATAGACATCTTAACAATGTTGCTTCTTCCTATCTATGAGCATGGGTTATTTTTCCATTTGTTTGTATCTTCTTTGATTTTTTTCAGCATTGTTTTGTAGTTTTTGTTGTAAATGTCTTTCATTTCTTTGGTTAGGAAAATGCCAAGTTATTTTATTTCACTTTTTGTATGCCTATTGTGAATTGGACTGTGCTTTTTTTTTTGGTTCTCTGCCTGCTTGTTGTTGGTGTATAAGAATGCAACTGTCTTTTACACATTTATTTTGTATACTGAGACTTTTCCAAAGTCCTTTATCAATGCAAGGAAGTTTTTGACAGATTAACTTGGATTTTCAACAATATAGTATCATTCATCAGCAAAGAGGGATAACTTAACTTCCTCTTTTCCTATTTGGATACCCCTGATTGCCTTCTCTTGTCTAATTGCTCTAGGTAGGACTTCCAATGGAATGTTCAATAGGAGCAGTGAGAGCAGGCAGTCTTATCTTGTTCTGGTTTTCAGGGGAAATGCTTTCAGTTTCTGTCCATTTAGCAATATGCTGGCTGTAGGTTTATCATAGATGGAGATTACTATGTTGAGGCATGTTCCTTCTTTGCCTAGAGATTCAAGGGTTTTATCAAGAAGGGATACTTGATTTTATCAAAAGCTTTTTCTGCATCTAATGATATAATCATGTGTTTCTTGTTTTTGCATGTTTTGATTATTTAATTACCAGTGTAATTAAATAATCAATTATTAAATAATTATGGGTCTTGCAGATGTTGAACCAGCACTGCATCCTGGGGATGAAGCCTACTTGGTCATGGTGGATAATTTTTGAGGTGTGTTGTTGGTTCCTATTTGCTGAAATCTTGTTGGATATTTTTTGCATCTATATTCTTCAAGGATATTGAACTGTAGTTCTCTTTTTTTGTTGGATATTTACCTGGTTTGGGTATCAGTGTGATGGTAGCTTTGTAAAATGATTTGTGGAGAATTCCATCTTTTTCAATTGCCTGGAATACTTTCAATAGGACTGGTATCAGCTTTTCCTTGTATGTTTTGTAGAATTCTGCTGGAAAGTCATCTGGTCCAGTACTTTCTTTTGTAGGTAGTTTTCTTATGACAGACTCCATTTCCTGAGTGGTTATTGGCCTATTTAGTGTCTCAATGTCTTCCTACTTCAACCTTGGGAGGTTGTGTGATGTCAGAAAGTCCTCCATTTAATTTAGGTTATCAAGTTTGTTTCCATATAGGTGTGCATAGTAATCTCTGATAATCTTTTGGGCTAGGGGTCAATCAATCTTGTTTATCCTTTCAAAGAACCAACTTTTTGTTTTGTTGATTTTTTTCTATGATATTTTTGTCTTCTATGTCTTTATTTGAGCTTTTACTTTGGTGATCTGGAATCTTCTGCTAAAGTTAGGGTTTTGGTGGTCTTGTCTTCCCAGCTCCCTTAGGTGATTTGTTAGGCTATTAACTTGTGATCTTTCCATTTTCTTGATGTGTATTCATAGAGATATAAATTCCTCTCTTAGAACTGTTTTCATGGCATACCTGAGGTTTTGGCAAGACGTTTCTTCATATTCATTTGTTTCCAGGAGTCTTTTAATTTCTGTTTTGACCCAGGAGTCATTCAGCATCATGCTGCTTAGTGTCCATGTCTTTGTTGGATTTGGGGGAATTTTGTTGTTTTTGATATTTTTATTCCATTGTGGTCTGAGGTACACAGTGGTATTTCAGTCTTATAAAAATTGTTTATGCTTGATTTATGGCTGATGATATATGATCAGTCTCGGAGTATATTCCATGTGGTGATGAATAGAATGTATATTTTGTGGTTATTGGGTGGAGTGTTCTGTAGGTATCTAAAAAGTCCATATGGTTGAGTATAAGTTGAGGCTCTGGATATCCTTGTTTTTTGTTTTTTGTTTTTTTTGCCTCAATGATCTATGTAGGTTTGTTAGTGGGGTATTAAATTCCCTGCTATAATAGTGTTAGAGTCAATATCTTTATTTAGTTTACTTGGTAGTTGCTTTATAAATGTTGGTGCTACTGTGTTGGGCGCATATGTGTTTAGGATAGATATTTCTTCTGGATGAATTGAAACTTCTATCTTCATGCAGTGTCCTTCCATATCTTTTTAAAACTTTTGATAGTTTAAAGGTTGTTTTGTCTGATATTAAGATCATGACTCCTGCCATCTTTTTTATTCCATTCACCTGGAAATTCATTTTCTATCCTCTAACTTTGAGTCTGTGTGCGTACCTTGTGGTGCGATGATTTTCCTGAATGTGGCAAAATATTGAGTTATAGCTTTTTATCCAGTTTGTAATTTTGTGTCTTTTAAGTGGTGTATTTAGTCCATTCATGATCAGGCTGATTATTGAAATGTGAGTTTTTATCCCCATTATGAGGTCTTTATAAAACTTTTTTCTTTGTTTGTTTGCTTTTCTTACTTTTGGGTTGATGTATGTGTCTGTTTTCAAGTTTGCAGTTGCAATGTATTCTCTGTCAATTCTGTGTTCTTCTGTTCTTTTTGGAAATGTGTGGTCATTCTTTCTTTTCTTTCTTCTGTGCTTAATTCCTTTTTAAGCATCTCCTGTAGAGCTGGTCTGGAAGCTACATAATCTTTTAAGAATTTGATGTTTGGGAAGGATTTTAATTCTCCATCACTGATGAAGGTGAGCTTGCTGGTAGGAATTTCTTGGTTGAAGTTGTTCATCTTTGAGGATTTTGAAAATTGGACTCCAGTTCCCTTCTAGCTTGTAGTGTGTCTGCCAATAGGTCTGCTGCTATTCTGATTGGTTTTCTTCAGTAGGTAGTCTGATCTTTCTCTCTTGTTGCCTTTATGATTTTTTCCTTTGTACCTACTTTGTGTAGGTGAATTACTTTGTGTCTAGGGGTATTCTTCTCATGTGATGCCTTGTAGGGGTTCCTTGTATCTCTTGTGTTTGGATGGTGACATCTCTGGTGAGATGAGTAAAGTTTTGTTGGATAACCTCCTGGAATACTTGCTCCAAGGTGTTCTCCATTTCCCTTTCTTCTTCTGGGATACCAATCAAATGTGTTTGGCCTCTTGATATAATCACTTATCTCTTGGAGGGTTAATTTTTTCTGAGTTTTCTTTCTATGTTTTTTAAAGATTGGGTTAATTCCATGTTTTGGTCTTTGGGCTCTGAGATTCTTTCTTCTGCTTCATAAAATTCTGCTTTCCATTCTTGTCATCTTATTTATTTCCTGCATGAAGTTTTTTATGGCCAAAGTCTCTGTTACAAATTATTTCAGTGTTGCATCTTGTCTTTCTTGAGTCTTAATCACTGTTTCCATCAATTTCCTAATCCCTGTTGTATTCTGGGGCCAGTCATTGGTGACTTCCATTGTTTGGGCCCTGATGTCTGATTTCTTCAGGTGTTTTCTCTTTGGTACACTGGGAATTACCTGTGTTCTTCCATTTTTTTTCTTTTTGTGACAAATCCCTTTCTTATCTCTTTAATTCCATTTTTCAATGGCAGTGGGAGAAGCTTTCATTTCTGATGTTTGCTCAGCCCTTTATTCTTCCTTGATGAGGGTTCTGAATTTGTTATATTTTGAATAAGGGTTAAGGGGGGGAAACTTTGCTGTCTCTTGTAGTTTTGAGAGTTGAATAAGGTGGATGATGGGGAGCCAGGATTTAGAAACTACTTACAAATCATAATTTTCACTGACTTAAGTATGTGTTC
>CAUYQG010124061.1:0-15157 GCA_963574415.1 Tarsius wallacei | reverse complement strand
ATAATAGTAATAATAATAGTAAATAGCTATAATAGTAAATAGATGTAAGTAAGTTAAGGAGGAAAACAGGATGTTCACAAATGCTTAAGAAAAACTCCATCTGTGGTTGAGGTAGTGACTGCTGTCTAGTTCTTGCTCTTGTATTGAAAAACACGAATGGCTTGGAGTCAGCAGGTGGGGAACTGAGTAGCAAAAGGTCAACCTTGTTGTGTCTGAAAAAGAGATACACAGGCATCTGGCTGGCAACATAAGATACATTTGTGGGTGCGGGGCTGAGTGGAAAACCTATATATAAGCTTGTGAAAAATAAATAAAAATTGGCAGAGCCTTGAGCTCTCCCCAGGAAGAGGATTCCTGTCGTTTTCATCTTTTTCTTTTTCACCGCTTCCCGATTCCACCTGCTTCAGACCCTGCTCACCGGAGCTGGACTCCGGCACCTCGGTCCCAACTTTTTGTTCAAGGATGTTTAAGGGACTGCATTGCTCCCATTTCCCATATACCTCCTGCTCTGATATCCTGCTTTATCTGAAATTTTGATCACACTCTCATAAGGATGTGCCTCCCATGGAAACTGTTCTGCACCTGCATAGCTTAGCCCAGGATACACATTTGCTCTCTCTTTTTTCAATGTCAGAAGTAATAAAAGTAATTTTGGGGCTAAAAGAAGAAAACTTGAGTATAGAAAAAGTAACAATATAAAATGTAATATTAGCTATCTCTAGCTCTGTTTCTGAAGTCCCTCTTCATTTCCCCTCTACAGGTTTGTTGTTTTGTGGGTGGATGGGTGTGTGTGTGTGTGTGTGTGTGTGTGTGTGTGTGTGTGTGTGTTTGACTGTCCTCCCCTAATGGTTCAGACTGCCACCATGTTTGTTGCCTTAGGACCTTTCTTTGCAAGTGGCTATTGCTTTTCTTTCTCATTCTCTTATCTCCCCGTACACCTTTATAAAATAAAATGTGAGGAAGAGAGTTCTTACAGATCAATGGAGAGGGCCTTGAGGTAAGCTCATGAAGGACCTCATGCACTACCTTGAAAACCTATAGCTTGATCCTGCAACTGATGGTGAACTTGTGAAGAGTTTCAGATTAGAAAGGGCCAAGATCCACAGGACATTTTATTTTTTATTCTTTTATTTATTTTTTTAAAAAATGTGAGATACAATTCAGGATTAGATATATAAGCATTCATCATACAGGTTAAGTCTCCACTGTGCTTAGTTTGGTCTCCACTGTGCTTAGTTTGAGATCAGGTACTCTTATTAATGTTATGTGCCCCCCTTCCCTGGAAGTCTCTGGCTACTGTCAATCTCTTTCTTGTAGTATTATGGTAAATGTTTAGGGTCTGCTTATAAGTGAGAGTATTTGGTACTCAGTTCTCTGTTTCTGAGATAAATTACTGAGTAGTATAGACTCCAGATCCATCCAAGTTGCTGCAAAGTCCATAATTTTGTTCTTCTTTATGGCTGCATAATAGTCCATCATGTATATATACCACATTTTTTTAATCCAGCCCAGTTTTGATGGACAGCATGGTTGGTTCCATGTTTTTGCTATTGCAAAATTTGGATTGAAAGATGGATAAGAGGTTAGAATAAGACTTCAGTCAAGGAAACTAGATTAAAGGCTGCTGTGATAACCCAGGCAAAAGGTGGTAAGAACCTAAATAAAACACATGATATAAAAAGGGAGTAATATCAGAGAAATAGTGTGTCTATTCATTTAATGAATATTCATCAAACATGCTCTGTTACAGATACTGTAATGGGCACAAGGATCTAACACCGAGCAAAACAAACAAAAATTCTAGGTTTGTAGAACTTACAAGATAATGTTAAAGTTCTTCCAGACCTAGGATTAAGAATATTGGTTTACTTGATCAACAAAAAGCTGACCTTAAAGATTTTTGGACCAGTCCTGAAATATACCCTTTGTCAGAAGAGGAAGAAGACAAAAAGTCTAGGTCCTCTTTCACAAGGCGCTCTAAATCTTGAAGGATCTGGCTCTTGGAGGATAATAATTAAACAAAACCCACATCATCAATGCATCTCCCTGATGAATATAAACAACTTTCACAGATCTCTGAAACACCTTTTACCATTTTCATCATTTGGAAATACAGCTGTTGCCTCCCAGCTTGCTTTCCTCAGCAGCTTTGATGGTATGGTAACGTCAGGATGTGACATTATTACTTATCCAGGCTGTGCACTGATAACTGCACTTTTTCATAAACATTGAGGCCTTTAGTAATTCTTGGGGACCACTTTAAAATTCTTATACGTTCCCTTGAACTTTGTGACTTTTGGGACATCTGTTGCCCTCAATTCTAATTTTGAAGGCAACCTCAGAACATGTTTTAGCTAACTGAGGAAGATTTTAAAGTAGTTTCACAAATTTACTTCCTCACTCTGTTTTAAAGTGTATGTAAGCAAAAAGAACTTGAAAGCACTTCACTTTGTTGACTAAGGTTAAAGTACTTACAATAGAAAAGTCTGTAAATTACATAAAATAGAAACTTTCCCCTCCTCTGGCATCTAGTAAAGTAACCTTCCCTACATTTTTCTATTCTGATAAGTAATCAGCTTTTTTGTAGTGATTGTTCTACCACTAGCTTGCTTGATGTCCATGATAAAGAAGATCATATCATCTCTACGACATACTTGCTAATTTGGAAATGGAGTGCATTGAACAAGATTCCCTTAGCAAGGTGATTCTGGGGTTTGTAATTCATAAGAACAATTTTCAAAACAGACATTGTATTCCTTAGAGACAAGATTATATTAGTAAAAAAAAGTTCTAAGCCAATTAATATATCTAGACCAGATGAAATACATCCCAGAGTAACCACTGAATATAATTTTTTCAGTATTATAGATAATAAATATTGCTGCCTGACCTCTGTAGACATGCAAAGTCCTTGTTTTCAAAAATGTTAGACGCAGATGAACGTAGTGGTCTTTTTGACAACTTTCTAATTTTCTTATGGTATTGAGTGTTTCTCTCCCTTTAGGAACTAATCTGAGTTAACATATTTTCTGGGAAACCATTTATTTCAAGGAGACTTTCATATTTATTAGAATAGATTTTGAAAACTATTTTCTTATAGCTCCATTAACTATTTCTATATTGGTAGATCATTCCCTGTCCTCATTTTTAAGTGTATATATTTGTGCTTTCATCTCTTCCCACCCATCCTCTTGATGAGGCTAAGTGGAAAAGTTCCTACTTGAATAGGTTTATACATCAATTTTTCTATTTCTAATTTATTAATTTATGTTTTCATCTTTATTCATTTCTTTCTTTCACTTTCTTTGGACATATTTTTTAATGTCCCATATTGAATGTCCAATATCCTATACTTAATTATTTTTATTTTCATTTCCTTAGGTTTTTTATATATAGTTTCTTACTTTGAAAATGTTTTACATTTTAAGTTTTATTTTTCATTGATTCAAGAGATAGTTAATGTTACTATTTCATTTGCTTTTACTTTTGCTAGGTAAACTAGTTTTACTAAATTATATTAAGAAAGTATGGCTTTCTACTCTCTAGAATTTATTGAGATTTTTCTTTGTGGATTCATACTGACTTGCAAAAAAGGTAGAGTTTCTATGGTATAAAAATCTACATAGCAATTCTATTAATTCTACTAAAGTATATCATTAGGAGCTGGAAATGTGGGTGTTGGCTCCTGATATCATCTTCAATTTGGTCACAAATGCATTTTACTGTCTGCCATAATCTTTGGACAATGTAATATTTGGGTCTTTTCCAATTTTAGTACCAATAAAGCTTTCTGTTCCATTGTTTGTTTGAGTATTGAGGAGGTTTTGCCCATTTTGGTTGGGTGGTTTGGAAGTTAAGGATCAGAGAAAAAAATTATATTTAGGAGAAAAAAAAGTCACTTATTTCCAAAAATAAAATTAATTAAATAAATAAGGTCATATCCCACAATAGAAAGCCCCATATTAATTGTTATCTTTATTAATGTACATGCTCGATTGCTCTAAGTTTAAGATTAATAAGAGAACTAATATCATAACTCAGGTTGTCTTTTTTTTTGTAAAAAGTGTTTTTGGTGAAGCTACTGCTTTGCTCTGTTCTTATATTTACATATCCATTCTATCTGACAGTCACCCACCCACACACACTTCATCCCACCCAATCTAAACTAGTTCATAAATAAATAAATAAATAAATAAAACCACTATACTCAAAAAAGTCTTCAATTTTTTAATTTTAACTTTGAGGAAGGTTCAAGGATGCAACGCTTTTACTAAGCAACATTGTGCTATAGACACATTTTGTATGAATAATATTAAGAATCTTAAAATTTTTGAATAGATATATGGTAATTTTTCACATATTCAAAATTAATATACAACTTGTTTTAAATAAATTAGGTTACTGTAGTATAATTTGTATATTTATACAATAAAAAATTCCAACATTTTTACTTTTTAAAAAAGTGAAATACATGCCTAGAAGTCAACACTCATACTAAATTTCGTATAAATTATTCACTTGCTGACTTTATTGTCAGCATTAGCAAACACTGAAATCTAAATAATGTTATTTGCAGCACTCAAGCCGAATATATATACCTATTTCTCTATTTCCATCTTGTTTTTATAAAATAGTATCAATAACACTTTGGCAGTTATTTAATGTTTCATCCATTGTTCTTTACAATTTCACTCTCATTATAGGTTATATGGGTCTCACAACAATTTGGATACGCTTGTGAATATGTCTGTGCATGCAGTTAACAGACATTAACTTACGGGTGCTCTTACGTTTGTTATGATGTATGACCATTATGATATTTAGCCTTCTCTATGAAATGATAAAAAATGCTAATGTTACCTGTTGTTCTAAGAATTGGCCAGTATTAGGCACCTATTGATTTCTGTATCTTCAGATGATGTCACATCATCCAAAAATCGACAATGTATTAGCTCCAAAGCCAAAGAAACAGAGTGGATTTTGACTAGTGAGGCATCCCCTAAAGTGGTTTACAAGACTATGACCAACTGGATCAACTCTGATACAAGAACTGTATGAGTCAAAAAGTAAAAAACATTTAGAATAGCATGAAAGCAATCTTGAATTTTCTGTTTTATGCTCAATCTAGTAATATGTGAAAAAACAGTTAATTATTTTGTCATCTTGATAATTGAGAGACTAATCCATAACAATTTTTAATCCAAAATAGTTTCCAAATAGCCAATAATTCTTCTATGACTTTTATACATCATTAATTGTATTAGTTGCTGGAGACAAACAGTAAAGAAAACCCAGTCTCTACTATTCTATTCAATTCTAGAAAGGTAAGTAGACAATTAAAATTGTCTTAAGACACTCTTACACTTACAGGATTGTCTAAGGAACCATTAAAATAAACTAATCCTCTCTACTATGCAAAGATGAGTTTCATTTTAGAGATATAATTGAACTACATAATTGCCTGATTGTGGGATAAAGAATTTCTCATTAAGCAAACTTTCTCATCCCCAAATTAAGTGCTGGTATCCAATCTTTACCTTACTATCAAAATAATTATAGCATAATTAAGCACCATGATGCTTATTCATTTTCTTTTTCCTATAATGTCTACTCCACAAGTGTTATTTTAAAGGTATTAAATTGCTTACATGAACAAGTCAAAAGACATCTTGACTCTCTGTTTAGTGAGGGCTCCAAAGATTCTATTTAAAAGACACACCAAAACTAGAGAAACCTTTCAACAAAAACTAAATCAGTTTTGTTACTAAATCATAAGACTAAAAAAAGTTGAAAATGTATCTGGACAATATTCTTTTAAAATGAGCCTAACTACATTGCACTAAATACTAAATAGTTATTGATGTAACTTTAAGTAACTTATGTGTAAAACTTTACAATTACTTTATAAACCAAATTAGAATTTGCAAATATTCCTCATGACTAAAATCAACCAACATTTCTGAATATCTTTAAGTCTGCAACTCCAAATTCTATGCCAAGAACTAATTAATTAGGTATAATCCCTATTTTCAAGAAGCTAATTTTGGAGACAGTGGATTATGTTGAAGAATCCAGTCACCTCCCACCTGCCAAAAATGTCCTAAGCCTCCAACGTTGTCACATGATATATCCGTGTCAAATTCCCTGTGTTGCAAGATACCTGTGCCTACAACTTCCTTACCTCACAAGAAACTTCTGAGCCCAAAAAAGAGAAAAGCCAGTTTTTCATGGGGGAAAAAAGACCACTATCCTTAGAAAAAGGCAGTTCTTAGATGGCTTGTCAAGCTACTAGGTTAAATCCATTTTTTTCATAAGTAAGTGTGTACACACATAGAAATACATGCATATACGGATATTTATGACTTCAACATGACAGCATGTTGAGGAAATTATGCTGTTCACCTGAGAACTGCTTTTATATTCCATTCCCTTTCTCTCCATCTCTTTTCTCTTCTTCCTCCCTGCCTGAAGGAAGAATGTTAGTAAACATCAAAGTCTTAGGTGAAAATTTTGATTCTAAGTTTTTAATTTCCACAGTAGACAGGTGAGACTTCCATTACAATAAATGCTATGATAGTGATGTTACTGGACACTGATTACTACCAGTTACTTCATTCTCATGTCTTTGAGCTTTTCTATGAGTATACTCATTGGCTGAGTAATCTTCAAAACCATATCAACATATTGTAGGCCAAAGTATATGTGAGATAATTAGACAGAGGACTGTGCTTAGGTATCTGGACCCTTTGTTTTGTTTTTTTGTTTGTTTGTTTTTTGGAGGGTTTTTTTGTTTTGTTTTGTTTTGGGGGGGGTTGTTTTGTTTTGTTTAGTTTGAGTTAAAGTCTCACTCTGTCACCCAGGGCAGTGGCACACTCCCAGCCACCGCAACCTCAACCTGCTAGGCTCAGACAATCCTTCCGCATCGGCCTTTCAAGTAGCTGGAACTACAGGCACATGCCACCATGCCCGGCTAATTTTTTGATTTGTGGTAGAGATGGGGTCTCACTAAGTTGCCCAGGCTGGTCTCGAACCCCTGGTCTCAGGCAGTCCTCTCACCTCAGCCTCCCAAAGTGCTGGGATTATAGACGTGAACCACTGCACCCAGCCTGATATCTGGATCCTGATGAAGGATGACTTGTGTAACCAAGCTTCTCTATGTCTCTCACTTTTTACCAGATCCTCTGCATCAGTTGCCATTTCTCTGCATGACTATTCAAGCAAGGTATCAGAGTTGAAACCCTGTGTTACTAACATATTGACTTTTCTAACTCCAGGTCACTCACTAAGTAGGCTGTGTAACAGTAGGTAAAAGACCTCCCAGCACTTTGGGAGGCTGAGGTGAGAGGATCGTCTGAGCTTGCAGGTTTAAGGCCAGCTGGACAACTTTGTCAAGACCTTGTCTCTACAATAAATCAAAAAATTAGCCAGGTGTGGTAGCGCACCTGTAGTTCAGCTACTTGGAAGGCTGAGGTGGAAGGATCCCCAGAGTCTAGCGGGTCGATGCTGGGGTGGCCGTGAGCATGCCACGGCACTCCAGCCTGGGTGACAAAGTGAGACTCCAACTCAAAAAAAAAAAAGTAGGTAAATTACCTCTCATCTGGTATACACCTAAAGGGTAACAACAATTTTAACTCCTTGCATCAAGCAATCCTTAGAACAATACTATGATAGACCGAAAAGAATCAGAATATTAGTCATCTGCTTCTCAAGTCTCATTGCAAAGATTTTAGTGAAAGAAATAAATATTCCTGTGAGAATTTACTAGTAGAAATGTTTCTCCTCAACAAATTCAGCAATAATTCACAATAGTAAATATTGTTTATGCTCCTACATTTCTGAGAAAAATTCTCTGTTCTATTTGCTGCTTAGATGGTAACAGCATAAGAAACCTGAGAAATGATCAGCAATATCTTTTTAAAAGACCATACATTTCATGTAAAATTTCATTTTTTAAAATTTTTTATTTTAAAGATGTGAGGTACAATTCAGAGTTAGGTACACAAATGTTCATTATGCAGGTACCCTTGTTGATGAGGTGTGCCCCCTTTTCCCTGGCAGTTTCTCACTACTACCCATCCCTTTCTTATAGTATTACAATAATTGTTCAAGGTCTGCTTATGAGTGAGAACATGTGATATTCAGTTCTTTGTTTCTGTGATACATCACTCACTATTATAGATTCTAAGTCTATAAAGGTCATTAGAGTGTTACATTTAATGACAAAAACCAATAATCCAAAACAATGTGGTTTTTTCCCTAATATTAAAATAAAACTTGTGATTATTGTGACTTATGCTGTAGTTAGTGTATAGGAAAAACAAACTATTTCTTCTCTGTTACACTCTACTAACACCATGTGTGGGGGTTTTCCCACACCAACCAATTCTACTCTCCAAACACCACCTGGGTATCTAAATTTAATTATGACTCTAACCACCTGGAGTTAGTGCAGACACCATAGGTTAAGGGTTTGGTCCACAAGACTGCACCCAACTTCAGATACCATCTCAAATAGTAGATTCCCAGGTTACCCACACTTCTGTCCAATTTGGTTAAAAATTGGGGATTTCCTCAAGTCCTTCCTCAGGTTCAATAATTTGCCATGATGACACAAAACTCAGGAAAACATTTACTTATGTTTACCAGTTCATTATAAAGGATATGATAAAAAAAATTTATATATATATAGATAGATAGATAGATGAACAACTAGATGAAGAGGTACATAGGATGAAGTCCAGAAGATTTCAATGCACAGGAGCTTCTGTCCCCATGGAGCTGGAGTGTGCCACTCTGGAAGCTCTCTGAACCCCATGCTTTAGGGATTCTTATGGAAACTTCACCATGTGGGCAAGATTGATTATTAGCTCAATCTCTAGCCTTCTCCCTTTCCTGGAGGATAAGAAGTAGGACTGAAAGTTTGAAGTTTCTAATTATTGCCTGGTCTTCTGGTGACCAGCCCCATTCTGAAGCTATGCAGGAGCCCAACAAGAGTTGCCTCTTTAGAACAAAAGATGCTCCTATTATTTGGGCAATTTCAAAGGATTTAAAAGCTCACTGTCAGCAACCAGAGTCAATGACCAAATATTATAACAAAAAAGGGTTCTTGGCACCCTCATCACTCGGGAAATTAAAAGTGTTTCACAAGCTCTATCAGGAACCAAATATAAAGGCCAAATATGTATTTCTTATTATATCACAATATCACAGTTAGACAATATTTTTATCATTCTGGAAATTTTCATAACTGATCCAGTAACTAATAAGAAGATTTGAGAAAATGTTAAGATTAAAACAACAAAAGAATCCTCAATACATCCTGTTCTGCACTATATAATATTCACATTAGTGATTTTTATCAAACTCAAAAATATCAGCTCTACTTTATTAAATTCTCTTCATATACCGACAGTTAGCCCAATTTGGTTTTCATAGTTTAAACACCAATATTTATACTAACTTGAGATATCATTGACATTTTTTCAAAAATGAATATTACAATTTAGCTTTAAAAAAGAATCATAAAGACAACATATTATGGGAGGGGAAAGTATACACAGTGTTTTCACTTATCAGCTGTATATCCCTGGACAAGTATCTTAACCTCATTGTACTTTATTTTCTCTATTTGTAAATGAGGCTAATACACTAAAATGTGACTATTATAAGAATTAAATGAAATAGTATGCATGACGGGCCCAACATATTATATAGTATTATGTATGATACTTATATATTAAAAATCATATTTTAAAAAATAATACTAGTAATATTGCTAGACATATATTTCCTTTAAATTAACGTAAAAAATCAAATTTATAAAAAATAAACAACAGCATAGCATACACTTTTTTTAAGTGCATTTCCTTAAATTACTATTTAACTGCAAGAAGCCTTTATGTTGGAATCTCCCATTCATTAAAAGATGGCTGGATATATAAAACTACAGTTATATATAGTATATAGTGGGAAACCCAATAGCATGCTGTCAAAGACATTCAGGGTGAATTCTTATTAGCTTGTGATCTTAGGTAAGTTGTTTAACTCTTCTGAGTCATTAACTCTTCTGAGTCAGAATTAGAATATTATTATTTACTTGCCAGAGCTTTGGGGAAGACTAGGGACCTGGCCTATGGTATGTACTTAATGCATTCTATAAATTTTTTTTTTTTTTTTGGCATTCTATAAATTTAGGAACTCATTTATTTTCTAAACAAGGTACACATTTGCTGTAGCAGCATGCACACGACATTTTGGCTAAAAGGTACTTATATTTTAAACACAAGTTACAAAATGTTTAATGCAGGCTTGGAATCCCATAAGCATTCAGTGAGAGGTACGTATTATATTCATTATTCAAAACACATTTTATAAACACTTCTGCCAGGTTTGTGCTAGGTATTAGAAGCCAATTTCCCTGATGAAGTCACAAAGGGGGCTAGTTGCCTTACACCCTCTCTTTTCAGCTCTGTCTTGTACATTAAGAGACTTGATCAGCAAGAAATAATGCTCCAGAATTCAGAGTTATGTTTCAGGAAAAAAGAAATAACTAATTTTTAATCAAATAAAACAGGTGTCCAAATAGCAAGTTTCTTTATTCCAGCTGTCCTTGCCTGACTTCCCTCTGCAGATTCATCCTATCCACTTCAACCCGCTGATCAGAACACTGGGTTCATTCTGTTTCTTTAAGTTCATGGTACAATAAAAAAAGAAATCTCATTCTACACAAACATTCAAGATTGATCTCCTTAAGACAAGAGAAAACAATAATGAGATGGGCAAGAAAAAATAAAAATTCCTCAAGGGTGAAATGTATTTTCTTAGATCCAAACAAGCAAATATGTTTGCAGAACTCCATCTCAGGAACAAAATGTAATTGTGTTGACAATGAACACTGCCTTATCTTCTTCTATATCATGAATGTTAAAATGTGACTGTACTTTTAAGAATTGACTTTGACAGCTCAGATTTTTAAATCAATGTTTACCATACTCAGCTATCATTGCCTTAGGTGACCATACTAAAATATGTGCAACTCTATGCTCCCTACTATGTTATATAATAAATATTTTTGAATATTACTGTGTTTAACATACAGGATTTGCACTAATCAAAAAGAAAATCAAAGCTCTTCATCCCCCAAGACAATGTTCATGGCAATACAGTTTCTCAGCACAATTTGTACTGTTGATTAACTAATGTTTCTCGGGGCCTATACATTTAAAGGGAAGGAGTTTCAGAAACCAGTTTTCCAAACTCCACTACCAGTCCATCAGTGAACACTCAAATATTTTTGCTTCCTCACAAAACCTCATAACAGAATAAGATAATGAGTATTTACATAGTTACTTTCATTTCCTAAATGGAATCCAAACGTGAACCTTGGAGTCTGAGAGACATAATTTCAAATCCTGCTTCCGTCTTGTGTTTAGATAACTTTTCTGGATCTCACTTTTATTGTCAATAAAAATGTTGATAATAAAAATCTACCTTGTGGCTGGGTACAGTGGCTCACACCTGTAATCCCAGCACACTGGAAGGCTGAGGCGAGAGATTTGCTTGAGCCTAGGAGTTTGTGTCCAGCCTAGGCAACATAGAGAGACTTTATCTCTACAAAAAAATTTAAAAACTAGCCTAGCGTGGTGGCAGGTGCCTGTCGTGCCAGGTACTCAGAAGGCTGAGGCAGAAGGCTCTTCTGATCCCAGGATGTAGGCTGTGGTGAGTTGTGTTCAGACCACTACACTCCAGCCTGGGTAACAGAGTGAGACTTCGACTCAAAAAAAACCCAAAACTACCTTGCAGCATTATCAAGAAGAACATAATAGACCCTCCATAAATGATAGATCTTATTATGAAAGAAAGATTAAGTGAGACATCAATGCCTACTAAGAGAGAGGAGTGACAACAGAGCTCTTCCACTTAATACACCTGGAGCAGCCAGAGTTCTCCCGGGGCACTGACGCTTGAGGCTTCACTAAGGTCAGCTGTGAAGAAGAGAAAGGCAAAACAGAGAAAACTAGATGTGCATAGCCAGAACACACAACTGAAAACATTAATGCCTCTTCTCTGAACTCTCTCATAGCATTTCAATATTCCGTTGTCCACTTAGGATAATCTGTCAGTTCTATCATTCCTGCAAAGAATAATAAAGATCCATTTAATGATGCATAGCTATCTGGCTGAAATCATTTTAAGCAAATACCTAAATGTATCCACAAATTAGTTCATTCATAACCCAAATATCACTCCACTCTTGGAACATTGAGATGGTGCAATACACATAAGGAAACAAGAGCAGGAAAACAGATGGCAAATCAAGATATCACTTTTTGATTGATAAAGACTAAATCAGACACAGTAAGTCCCCTACATATGAAACTTCAAGTAGCAAGCTTTCGAGATGCAAATGTACATTTGTGTGTCCTATCACATAAGTTAGTTCACATGTCTGGCATACATTGTCACATGCTGTACTGTAAGATTAAAAAGGTTTTCTTTATTTTTTGTGTTTGTTCTTTATGTATGTTTGTGAAAAACTATTATAAATCTATCTATTACACTACAGTACTATATAGCCAATTGTTGGGTACTTAGCTAACTTAGTTGGACTTACAAACAAATTAGACTTAAAGAATGTGTTCTCGGAACAGAACTCATTTATATGTAGGGGACTTACTGTATCACAGTTTAATATGTGAACCAAATTGGCTTGCTAATTGAACCCAGTAGTAAGCAGATTTACCTAACCAGTGTTAATGGAAAAAACATTCTGTAAAATATTTTAAAGAGGTTTATTCTGACCCAATATGAGTTACCATGACCCGGGAAAATACAAATGCAAGAAGCATTGAGCAAGTGGTCCCAAGGTGGTCAGGTTCTTCCTTGGCTTTATACATTTTAGGAAAACAGGAGCTATAGGCAAAGACATAAATCAGTACATGGAAGGTATATATTGGTTTAGCCTGAAAAGATGGGACATCTTGAAGGGGGGAGTGCTTACAAGTCATAAATAGGTTTTAAGTATTGTTAAGTTAATAATTGGTTGAGAGAGTTAAGCTATTGTCTAAAGACACGAAGTCGGTAGAAGAAAATGAATTAAGATAAAGGGATGTGGGGGTCAAAATCCTTATTTTTTAATTTTTTTTATTTTTTATTTTAAAGATGTGGGGTACGATTCAGGGTAAGGTATTCAAATGTTCATTATGCAGGTATCCTTGTTGATGAGGTATGCCCCTCTCCTCCTGACAGCTTCCCACTATTGCCAATCCCACCACACCCCCAACCTCCGGCAGCTTCCCACCACTACCAATCCTTTTCTTATGATATTACAATAATTGTTCAAGGTCCGCTTATGAGTGAGAACATGTGATATTCAATTCTTTATTTCTGTGACAGATCATTCAGTATTATAGACTCTAATTCTATCCAAGTTGCTGTGAAGTTCATAATTTTGTCCTTCATTATAGCTGTGTAATATTCCATCCTGTATATGTACCACATTTTTTTATCCAGTCCTCTTTCAATGGGCAGCACGGTGTGGTTCCATGTTTTTGCTATTGTGAACAATGCTGCAATAAACATGTGTGTGAAAGTATATTTTTCATAGAGTGATTTGATTTCCTCTGGGTATATTCCCAGTCTCAGACCTGGAAATGACAATACAGGAATTCATATGAAAACATAAACGACCACAAATAGCCAAAACAATCCTCAAAAAAAGAAAAAAAAAAAAAAGCAGAGTGGGAGGCATCACTTTCCTAGGCTTTAAACCTTACCATAGCACTATAATAATCAAAACAGTCTGGTATTGGTACAAGAACAAGTATGTAGACTAATGGAACAAGATAGAGATTCCAGAAGCAAAACCTCAATTTCTCAACCAACTCATCTTTGACAAAGCTTCCACCACCAACCACTGGGGAGAGGAGAACACATTCAATAAATGGTGCTGGGAAAACTGGCTGACCACATGCAAAAGATTAAAACAAAACCCCTACCTATCACCATACACAAAGTCAACTCTAAATGGATCAAAGACCTAAACATAAAACCTCAAACTATAAGAACCTTAGAAAATGCAGGAGACACTCTTATAGAAATTGGAACTGGCAACCAATTCCTGATCAAAACCTCAAGTGTCCATGCCATAAGAGATAAGATAGACAAGTGGGATGTCATCAAACTGACAAACTTCTACAAAACCAAAGAAACCATCGAGAGAGCAGGAAGACTGCCCACGGACTGGGAAATAATATTTGCCAAATGTATATCTGACAAAGTCCTAACATCTAGGATCTACAAGGAACTCAAACATGCCAAAAAGAAAAACAAACAAACAAACAGCTCCATTACAAGGTGGGCAAATGATATGAATGGGCACTTCTCAAAAGAAGACATATGAGTAGCCAACAGATACATGAAAAAATACTCAGCCTCACTAGTCATCAAAGAAATGCGAATTAAAATCACACTGAGATACCACCTAACTTCAATCAGGATGGCCATCATCAATAACTCAAAAACAACAGATGTTAGAGAGGATTTGGCAAAAAGGGAATAGGTCTACACTGAGAGTATAAACTAGTACAGCCTCTGTGGAAAACAATGTGGTGATTCCTAAAAGATCTAAATCAACCTCCCATACAACCCACAATCCTCTTTCTGGGAATATACCTGGAGGAAGTCAAATCACTCTTTGAAAAAGATACTTGCACATGCATGTTTATTTCAGCATTATTCACAATAGCAAAAACATGGAACCAATAGTGCTGCCTATTGAAAGAGGACTGAATTTTTAAAATGTGGTATATACACACAATGAAATATTATGCATCCATAAAGAAGGACAAAATTATGAACTTCATAGATCCTTGAATGGACTTAGAGGCTATAATACTGAGTGATCTATCACAGAAACAAAGAACTGAGTGTCACATGTTCTCACTCATAGTAGACCGTGAACAATTATTGTATACTATAAGAAAGGGATTGGAAGTAGTGGGAAACTACCAGTGGAGGGGGAGTTCCACCTCATCAACAAGGGTACCAGCATAAGGAACATGTGTATACATAACCCTGAATTGTACCCTACATATTTAAAATAAAAAATTTTTTTAAAAAAGAAAATAATCTCACCAATTCTCAATAAACCTATTTT
>CAUYQG010124053.1:0-17569 GCA_963574415.1 Tarsius wallacei | reverse complement strand
ATCTCTACAATAAATCAAAAATTAGCCGGGCGTGGTAGCACGCGCCTGTAGTTCCAGCTACTCAGAAGGCTGAGGCGGAAGGATCGCCAGAGCCCGGCAGGTCGAGGCTGCGGTGGCCGGGAGCGGCCACTGCACTCCAGTCTGGGCGACGGAGTGAGACTCCGACTCAAAAATAAATAAATAAATAAATAAAAACAAAAAAATCAGCATTCTAGAATTCTAAAGAAGTTTCTGTGCTGGAGGCAGAGGCTGAACACCATCTTATTTATCGTACTTTGGGAAATGGTAACCTAGGTGCCAAGGATCAGTCTGACGAACAAATCAATTAACATAAGTCACGCAAAGAGTGGTTATTACAGCTCACTTTTGGAACAAGTATTTGGAATGATGATTAGCACTTGATGTATGCAGGGGTGGCCCCCTCAGCTTGTCACTAAGGTCTTCCAGAGTCTCTGGAAAGCACCATTGCTGCTCCATCCACCTCCAGAGTGGAGCTTTCATCTGGTTATCTTTCAAAGCAGCCTGGGTGGCCACCAAAAGCACTTGACATCTTGATGCACTTCAGCAGTTTTACATATATACAAACTTTGTAGAAAAATAAATTTGTCATTCGTCACCACATATGTTGATCTGGGGAGTGAGGGGTGCTTGCAGTCCTGGCTCTGCGCCGTTTGCTGCGCTCTCTCTCTCAGTGGATCTCGCTTTTATTTTACTGTTTTGGGAAGCTAAAATAACTTCAGATAGATGAAGATCCCCAGACCTGAGTTCCCAAATCTAGCATACTGTATTTATCTAAAGGAGATAATGGGAAATGAAAATGCTACGTGTTAACATCACTTTCAATTTCTAGTCCTGAAGGCAAATGTTCAAACTGAAAGGTTGCAGTGAATCTTTATGGTATCTCATCTGTTATCACTTCTCAGGAGGCCATCTAGGCAACCGTGACCTATCCTGCTTTACTTTGGGGAATGTGATAAGAGGAAGAAACAGCTGGTTTAAGAAAAGACTTGGAAACATGGCTGTAGTTTATAGAGACAATAATAATATTTTCACATTGAATGGGTTTAGATACATGTTAGGCTATACCAAAGGGAGCAAGGAACCCCACTCAAAATATTTTCTTAGGTTATTAAGAGAGCTCTATTAAGAAATACAAAAATCTACACTTTTCTGGGCCAGAGGAAAAAAAGTAAAATGTGCACAGCACTTAAAAAAATTATCTCAGTGCGTCTTGAAGTTCTGAAAGCTTGTCTTTCTCCCTTAATACCATTTAGTTTATAAACTGTTAACTTCAGTAGATTTGCTTGTGTGCAACTTTGCCTAACTAAACATAATCTATCTCATTAAATTCTTTCCTTCCTTGATGTTGATTCTAAAGCAACAACAACCAAAACTGACAAACTTTTGATGATAAATTTAATGCCAGAGAATCTATATGTTTATTGGAGCCCCTAATATGACAGGGACCAGGTATACTCACAACACCGCATGCCTAAGAACTATGTCCCTCCTGTCACCTTCTCATTGTGCATCTCTGGTTACGTCATTTAACTTCTCCGGGGTTCAGTTATTCTCATCTGTCCAGTGGAGGGAACTCCACTGTTCCTATCCACCTCATGAGATTTTGAGGAGCAAATTAGTCATTGTATGTACAAGTGCTTTGTAAGGTATTACTTTGTTGAATTTCTAATTATACTTTATTTTAAGAACTATCTTACAAGTCAGTGGATATTTTCCAGTCATGTATCAGCTGTTCAGAGGAGGAAGTTGCTTTGATATTGATAATGATAGGTAAAGAAGGCACCAACAAGAAATTTGCACTGAGAATCCAACATGAGAGAAGAATCCATGTATGCATTATTAGCTTCATAAGAAATGTAAAACATCTCAACAAAACCAATATACCGTTTGTAGACTGAAATGACAGTACTTCTTTTAGGCATAGTACAAATGATACATTTATAAAGGCTAATGATGAAGTAAAATAGGTATTTTGAAAGGCAACATACATTTTACAACTCTAATAAAGAAGCATTCAAGAACAGGTATCTTATAAGCACTTGGCAGGGGTTTCATTTAAGCTTTTTTTTTACCTGGAATATGGCCTCGGCAGGTGTAAAAAAATTCTTTGCAATAGTCTTTGCAGAGCAGGGGAAGGACTAGGTCTCTTTCCAAGACTTCTTTCTCAGGTGAGTGGAACAGGCCTTGAGAATGTGGAGAGCAAAGTGCACATTTGATTTCCTCCAGTAATTTCCCACACTCTGTGTTGTTGGTAACAGAAAATATCTGAAAGCCATAAATCAGAAACAAACATCTGTTTAGTTGTGTGAAGTTAGGTTTGGATATGTTTTTTTGCAACCATGTAAGTAT
The DNA here is from genome assembly GCA_963574415.1 of Tarsius wallacei. Taxonomy (NCBI): domain Eukaryota; kingdom Metazoa; phylum Chordata; class Mammalia; order Primates; family Tarsiidae; genus Tarsius; species Tarsius wallacei. The sequence goes on along the minus strand of CAUYQG010124053.1, from coordinate 15,199 downwards.
AAAAGCCTAATTTAGTCAGTGAAGTTTTCTGAAGAGAATGTCTGTGTTACAATACAGAATGACTTTATAAGGTTACAAGTGTGGTTTCAGGGGCTGGGCTGGGAAGACCGAAGGCAAGGATGCATAGAAATGCTTCTTAGCCTTCCAAATCCAAGTCTATCACTGTCTTTCAGGTGTGAAAGTTAAAGACAATCATATTTAGACTCTTTAACCCTTTATCACTTCATTCTGCCCAAAATGTATACTGAATGCCATTTAACTTTAAAATTCCAACCTTTATCTAACTGCATGCAAAGCAAAAAAATTTAAAGACATGGTTTATTTGTGTCTTAGGTAAAAATCTATTTCATTCCTGAAATTCCTAATACGATATTCTCAAAACGGTACTGAATTACATTTTCTAAGTTTCAATTCATTTTCAATCTACAGACTACATACAGAAAATTTTCTAAAGCAAAGAAATATCTGCCTTTCATGTTCCATAAAAATAATATCCAAAGTGGAATCAAACAGATTAAGAGCAAATTTTATTATTAATTATATCTTAGCATGGAAAAACCTTCTACCTAGCTCCCCAGGTATGTTATATGAATGGATAAACACAAGAGTTTAATGAAAGTGTTTTGTATAGTATGATGTGAATTATGATGAAAAAGGGCATGCTTTTATCATTATTTTTATAATGATATATTTTATTTCAATAAAACCAATTTGGGAGTTATTGATTCATTGAAGTTAGTTATTTGTAGGTAAGAATAGGTCTTGGTATCTAGTAGTAACTTTAAAAAACTGACTTCAGGAACTCCTGTAATAAATATAAAAGGCAGTATCAGCACAATATTTCAGACATGAAATGCCTAAATCATGTATTGAGTTTTCATATTAAAAACACCACAATGAGACTGAATTTTATACCATTTTCCAACTAATCTAACTGTATTTATACATATTTCTTTATAACTGTCAATTAAAATTAACATTTTAAGCTCTAGATCATTGTTTTAAGTAAATATTTCATTCACAAGTTGAGGCTCTAATCTGAGTGAATCTTATGACCTCTATTTTTTGAGATGACTTAGGTGATCATAAAAATTTGAATCGGAAAGAGCAAAGTAACTAAAAAAAAAAATCACTTTATACAGGCACACTGAAATTTTAGTCTGCAGTGTTTAAAAGTCTGAAAGAAGTTACCCTATTTTTGGAAAAAATATATATGAAGTGTTATAACTATTCACAATATTCAGAAAAGTTGTTACTAATCACAATTATATTTACATTTTTATATATTTATTTAAATGACAATTGCTTAAATGGTTAAAGTTTTCTAAAAGGAAACATACACCAGACACTTAGAATTTGCATTCCAAGAATGTTTTAAATGTCTTTTATTGTCCATACTCTGGCAGACCTCAGCAGATCTATTCAATATTAATAGTGTTCAACTCTGTTCTGTTTGGTTATCATATAGCAGTCCACTAAGAACAAAACAACAGCAAGATGCTCAAGCCACTTCTTTTGCTGGCTGAAAAACAGGAATGTAATTACCTTTGGTTTTATGGAGAATAGGCATGCTTCCATTTTTTATAGCTGAAACAAAATGATCCTCAAACACTCTCCCAGCTGCTATCCAGGAAGAGCTTGATTTTAGTGCCTCAAGAATTTTGTCTTTTACAATTTTTGGAATGTGTCCTGGCCACAAGATCTCTCATCAAAAGTTTCAGGAATAGAATTCAATAAATTATCCGAAATCAAGTATAATATTATTCTTTTTAAAGTTTCATGCTGTTCCGGCCCAGCAGGATGGTAACATTTTGCTCTGTGTGAGGTCTGCAGTGTAAATACCTATTTGAAGATAGATAGAGCCATCATTCTGGCTTTGGTTTCAATGAACCAATAGTCTTACTGAAGTCAATTAAACTGACTCAGCCAAAGCTGCAACACTGTTTTAGACAGATGAATCCGGGTGTGTGTAGGATAATTTTTCCTCCTTTTTCCCCCTATGTGTTTGTGTCTATATAGGGTCTTTAACTTTATTCCTGACAATGCCATCAATCTTAAGAAGAAATTTAAGCTAATTTCCTGTTTCGATTTTTTAAAGCCATGTAAGGAACCATCAAATTATAGTGGTTTAAACTAAATATACTTCAGAAATCATGTAAAACTTCGAAACATTATTATAGCATGCGTAGTAATGATGGTGGCTGTTGCTGACTAATTTATAACATCTGGCAGGTCATCCTTTAATCTTTAGCCACATGGAAGTAAAATCCATAGAAGAAAGGTAAGATAAATAGGGGACACACAGGAAAGCATGGCCTACAACTATAGCTTATCAACAAATAGTGAAATGGGTGACAGAGACCTTCTGTATTTCTCTTTATTTATCAAGTAACTAAACAAAGAGGGCAAAAAGGCACCCACATGGGTTCGATGAGGGAACAAAGGGAGAAAATACATGACAGTATATTAAGATGTCGCCTTAAGATCACTTGGTACACAAAAAGTTATTTCTAAAAATCATATGCCTGCAAGGTTGTTCAGCTGTTGGGTAGAACACATGCCTCTCTGGACCATAGTGCTGGATTATGTCATTAAAGAGTTCAGTTTCAATTTTAGGCTAATATGTAAATAGATCATTGTACTAAGGCAGCTGTTAAAGGGACCCCAGGATGAGTTATTTGTTTAGTTGGATGTGTTCAACAATAGCCTTTGTCCCTGAAAGAGCCAGAGCAAACAAATGATTGTAAAAGGGCACACTTGAAAACAATTACTTTTCACCCATTCTTTGACAGCTTTGGCTGTGAAACCACCCAAGGTAGAGAGAGCGTCTATGCCTCTCTGGCTACAAGTTAAGTTTTAGAAACGGGGTATATCAGTTGGTTGCAGATTCAATGTGGCTAATGGGAATTAGATCATTTTAGCATGCTGTATTTAGGAGCTGCAATAATGTTGCTAAGACTAATATGACTTCCTAAATTTTGGCAGTGCTTATTTGTAATGGTAGTTACCAATCTCATTACAATGCACGACATTATTAAAATACACAAAAACTCAAAATATAAAAGCACAGTACCATGGTTAAAGAACCAAACTCAATGCTAGTTCATTAAAGAGAATGTGTTGGTTTAGAAGCCAGATTTAACTGTACAGCTGAGCATGCTGAATAGTCCTCCCTGGTTTGCTACTATCTATTTGTCTAAGAAATTTCTTCCCTAAGGGAAAAGCTACTACTGTAGTTTCTTGAAAAGTTGCAGAAATCTTTCTTGGGAAATTTTTTTTTTTCTTTCATAAACAAAAGGGGCCTTTTCAAATAGCAATCATCTCTCCTGTATACACATTATGAAATAAGACCCTAACATATATTATAATCCAGGAAGGCTTATGGGAAAGGGGGAAACACTGAAGTTTATTATAAAATAACATGTTTTAAAAACTGTTAAAACTTGAGAACAAACATAGGTCAAGAATGCATAGGCAGAGCTATATCAAAACCCTGTTTTTGAACAATTTGAGTATTGTTAGTTTATAAACCACTTGTGATGGAACCAGCAAAGTCTAGTGTACCAAGTTAATTCAGACACACTTTTCAAATGAGTTAGGGTTTGCTGGAGACTGGGAGCATGTAAAACAGAAAGGAATGTGCATAGCTAACGTGGCAGATTGCTTCCTAAAGAATGATTTGTTTTAAAAAATTTATATAACTTCTCTAAAGGGTTATAACGCCCCTCAGCCCTGCCCCGCTTCCTCTTCTTCCCACTATTTGGTTAAGAACAAAATTTTCATTCCACGTGTTCCTGGAAGAGTGCAGTATCGCAGGGGTCTCTAAATCATCAGTATACTCATAGTGTACACTGCACACAGGGAGACTTAATGGCAAATACTTCTAAACTTTTCTCTGAATTTCCTGGTTCTTTAGGGAGCCTGGTCAAAGCTTAAGGTGATCTGAATGTAGCTAGCTGTTTTGTAACTTAATTCAATGACAACACAGGAGCTTAATGACATTGTTTTGAATAAAATGCTGGAATATCTGTTGGCTGAGTCTCAGACTCCTACTGCATATGGTAAGAATAAAAAGAGAGTTGCAGCTGAAAACCTGCAGCAAGACAGTTCTCACTCATCTGGGAAAAGAGGGAGTTGGACAAATGCTCCCTCAAAAGGCATGAACATTTGGACAGAGCTGGGGACTGAAAGAGAATGATGTTCTCTAGTTTCACCCATTAGTGAACCAACTAACAAATACAATGGTGTTGTTGTTATTCTTTTGCCATAAGCAACAGGACTCTGTGTGTGGGCAGCAGTTTAGTGGGGAGGAGGATAAGTCGACCCCTTTTTGTCCTATTGATTTTTTCCTATTTGCATGACTTGAGCAAATTAAATGATGCAATATGGCTTTTTGTTACAAAACAAAGTGAGAGATACCACCCAGACACATATGTTGATTCGTAGGAGCTGTTTACATGAGAATAGAGTGAAATCTACCGTGAACTGAGCATAAAAATTAGATTCAGCCTGGGTATTTTTTTTTTTTTTTTTTTATGCCTGGGCCAGCAAGACTGAAGCACAAGTTTTCCAAGAGTCTCTCAGACCTTGACAACTGCAGTGTTGTAACAGAGGAATTCTTAATTAAACCTAAAATGGGGAAGGGGTGGGGAGCAAAGACACCTGATTGTTTATTTCACGTGCAGTGATAGTTAATGACGTGATCCAACAGTCTTGCCTTGGGGTACAGTAGATATCACACATTACTGCACCCCGTGGCAAAAACGACGTTGCACACTCAAAACTATGCGTGTCTTTACACTCAGCCAACACCATTTTCGTCTTCAGTTAAGTTTATCAACGCCGGGAACACGTAAATGCCATTACTCTTAAAACCAGCTCTTCCAGAAGACCCTCCAAGACTCCTCACGGCCGCTGAAAGCCTGGATTTACAATGTTGCAAAATGACGGAGACTCGTCTCGGTTTTCTGCGATAAACACGCCCCAGTAAAATCTTTCGCCAGTTTTTCGGGTCCTTAACCGAAGTACCAGGAGTTCCTTTCCAGTGGTTTAACTAATGCAATGCAAGACGCCCCCCCTCCCCCCGCCGCCCTTCTGACGGGGCTGGGGAATCATAAACCAACCATGCTTCAACATCCTTTACGATTCAAGCCTCTGCCTAACCGAGCACGTGGAGAAAACGGCACAAAATCTTTTTACCCTAGGAAAATAAACCGGAAACCACAGCCACCTTAATTTACAGTTTCACCGCAGCCGGTGCCCGACTGGATCCAAAACACACTGCTAATCGCGATTCTCTTAAAACACTGACCCAGCCCAGGATGAGGGTACCACGGAAGCGCGTCCTTTCGGAGGCAGCCTGCAAGTTCGCACCAGCATCCCGACCGCGGGCTCCGGGGGCAGGAGGGCGATGGCGCGCCCCCAAGGAACGCGCAACGGGATGCCCCGAGCGCTCTCGAAAAGTTCTCGAAAGAACTCCCCAGACGAGCGTTGCCCTTCTCGCGGCGCCCAGCACCGCCAAGGCCACGGGGATCCCCACCCAGCCAGCCTGCACGCCGAGTCCGCGTCCGCGAGGCCGGTGAGCGCCTACCTTGTTCTCCAGGCGCCCCAGCCCGGGGCTGTCACTCCGCAGGCAGCAGGACAGCCGCGGGTAGAAGCCCCCGCACGGCATCTCGCCCCCACTCAGCGGCTCCAGCTGGGACATCATCCTCCTGTCTCTCCTTTTCAGGCGCTTCGGGGGGCTCCCATTCAGGCACCTTCTCCTCCTCGCTCCGCTCCCCTCGCTCCTTTCCCCAAACTTAGCATCTCCCTCAAAGAAGCCCAGCGCCACGGCCAGCAGCAGCAGCTTGAAGGAGAGCATCTTCAGCATCGTCTGCCTGCCCCGAGCAGCAGGGGCTGGGCGCGGGAGGATGGCGGGGGGGAACGCCACTGCCCAGCAGGGGCACTAGGGCGCAGCTCCGGGAGGGGGCCGCGGGGCTGCGGGGCACTCGAGAGGCAGAGGGAGGTGGCGGGGGCGAGAAGATGTCGGGCGATGCAACTTTGCGAAAAGCAGGAGAGGAGGCGATGGGTCCAGCGCCCGGGGGGAGCCCGAGGAGCGAGACCGAGTTGTGCAGATGCCACCGTTTGCAGTTGTGCCAGTGTCAGTTGGGCTAGGGGCTTTCTGCGGCGGCTGGGCAGTGGGAGGAGGAGAAGACGGTCACAGAGGTTCACTTGTCCGTGTAACGGGAGTTGTTTAGGTGGGACAGTGGCAGGAACAGACACGGCGGCGGCGGCGGCGGGGCAGGCGGAGGCAGGGCCAGCGCTGGGCTCTGGGTGATGCTGAGGTCTCCTCTGCCGGCGGCTGCAGCTTCTCACGCAGCCTCTCATGTTTCGCTCCCTCTTTTCTTCTTCTTTTTAACTAGCGCGCGGGGAGGTGCTGCCACCGCGCGCCCCTTGACGTCACCGCTCCTCGCGCGCCCCCGCCCGGGGCGGAGGCGAGGGGAGGGGGCGGCCCGGCGCGAGCGCGTCCCCGGGCCCCGGCGGCCTCCGGGCGGCCTCGCGGCCGGGCGGGGAGGGGCGGCGACGCCGGCGGACGGAGGCGGGGGGCGGCCGAGCCTCCGGAGCCGGCCTCGAGGGCGCGGGCCTCGCGCGCCCGCCGCCTCGCCCCCGCGCCCGGCTGGGGCGTCCACGGCCGCGGCTCCCGGCGGGCGCGGGGCGGGGGGCGGCGCGGCTCGGGGGGCCCCGCGGCGGCGGCCCGCCGGCGCCTCGCTCTCCACGCGGTCGCCCCTCCGCGCCGCCCGGGCCGAAGGCGGCCACGCCGAGCCTGCGAGAGAAAGTGAGTACGAGCGGGCCGCGGGAGGCGGGAAGGGAGGGGCCCCTTCCAGAGCCTTCCCGGTCCCGGCCCGCCCCTCGCCCCGGGGGAGGGTGGGCCGCGTGGGCTGCCGCGGGCGGGAGGGAGCTTTTGGGTCCCTTTTCCTCTCCGGACCGCACGGACGCCCCTGTTCCCCCACGGTGTTCTGCGTAAAGTCAAGTTCTCCAAGATCTTTCTTGGGGTCTGACTTGGAGGCGGGGGTGGGGGGTCCCAGATGCGGCCGGGTCGCTGGGTGGGCTGAGACGGTCTGCAGACGCTTCCGAAGAGGGGCCGCGGTCCTCGCCCAAGGTCCTGCAAATGGCACAGGCACGTGGCGTGGCGGGGGTGGGGATCTGGGAACAGGCCGAGTCCGACTTGGCCTCCCAAGGGGCTTGCTCCCATTTGGACGCTCCCTTCCAGGATCCCACCTGTGCCCTAGAACTAAGTCGGGACCCCGCTGGTGCCGTCTGGGAACGCAGGTTCCACGGCCCCGGGTGGGCGGAGGGAAGCTGGCTCCGCCGATCAGCGTTCTTATTTCATGTGAAAATCACACATGGATACGCGCGCGCAATTCCTGGGGAAGGACTCAGAGGCGTTAGTTCTGGAGAGAGAATTTGTTGCAGATTTGCGGACCTCCAGAAGCGCTATGCCCTACTTGTCCTCGTGTATACAAATAAATTAACCTTTCTCTCCGCTAGACAAAGTCTGTAAAGAGAGTGTTTCTAGATAGGTGTCTAGGTTATCGAGAGCGGTGACGACGTTCACCGGATCCCTCCCTGCAAGTTGGCATCAGGAGGTGCTTCTTCAGGGTGGCACACAAATGTTCTTTTTGCCCTCGTGGGTATTTAACAGGGTAGGATTTCCCGGTAGATGGGTTTTGATGAGATAGCGCAGTTTTCCCATTTTGGCAATGAAGGAACATTCACTATATTTGGTTTTGCTTCATTTCTTGAACACAGATTTCACCAGCTTATGTGAAAGTTGGTGATAGTTGAGATGGGTAGTGGATTAAACTAATTAATTTTAAAGTGGTTACAGTGATGGGGTAAGCCTTCTTCTGTCCATTTCACTTCTTGAACCTGGATTTACCAGTGCACTTCGGTTTTTTCCCAAAAGAGATAATTGATGGATCAGAATAACTGGAAAGAATCTGCTGGGATGTTTGGCCCAGTCTTCAGCTAAATGTAGGGCCTTGGTGATGTAGTTAAAATTTCTTCCAGGAACTGTTGTATACACAGGACTTCTGCACACCTGATTGTAAATGCCACTCTGGGTCCCACAGTGTATTTTATCTGACATTCTTCCTGCTTTGAAGACTTTTATATAAAACAAATCCGAGAGCTATAAGGATTTTAAGACTTTAACCTTGCTCACTAACAGGTCTCAAGATGAACCCCATCAAAGTTTAATCACTCGCACAATTTCATCGACTTAGTAATTTGAAAACCAGGACCCAGGAATACAATCTTGGGTACTTTCCACAATCCAAGTGTTTATTCCCAAATGTCAGTTGGTTCTTTCTTTTCTTTTTCCAAAATAAAAATCCATCTAAAATTATATCTCAGTGGTTTGAGGTCCCACTGTAAGTGATGAATTCATGTTCATAGTTATTATGAAATAGACCCTCCTAATGGTTTGTACTTCAAGACTCAAAGGTGGTTGTAAAAAATTATGACTTGTTATAATGTATGACCCTAAGTTTCAAGATACAAAGAGTTTATAAAAGATTACTGAAAAAAGACATACTTTTATTTTCTTGATATGTGGAAGCTAGAATTTATCCCATCTCCCATGTTTCATGAAAGTTGATAAATTGGGTCACTTAGAGTAGCTGAGCTTATTCTTAGTGTTACTGATATAATTTCCAAATAGTCACTAAGCAGTGTAATACAAATGAACTAACTTGTGATTTGTTTTTTTCCAGAGGGCAAATGGTATCCTCACCTGCAACCAGACTGACAGCACAATTTGTTAGGAATCAAGAATCAAAACTGGATTATTTCTTAAGATTAAACCTTGAAAGCCCACTTGGAGGCTGTAGCGGGGAACATAGCCATCCGCACACTTAAACATGAAAAATGATCATCTTGCATCAGAGAGGTCTTCTTCTTCAGCTAAATCACCAGAGTGGTGCAAAGAAGTGACCCGCCTGACTGAACTCATCCGGATTAATCAAATTGGCTCTTTTTAAACAAGGAATAGAGCTGCATAAGGGTGGCTAGATCACATCTTCTGCTCACACCACCTCTGAGCAACCCCCTCCAGGACTGCTACCCAGTGCAGTTCATGCTCTGTACGAGAGCATCTGGCGAGGGAGTGGAAATCCTGCCAGATGTCACTCACCAAGCCGTGTGTGCTGGTGTATGGCTGTGTCTACCCAGAGGATATGGGTCCTTTTTCTAATTTGCACCAAGATACTTTGCATGGGCTAACAGCAGGCCAGCTCTGACCACCTACCTCTCGATACCCTAGTCCTTGAGATGAATTAATGATTCTCATGAGCATGTCAGGTATATTGTAAAAGATGAACTTTTTGACCCAAATTGAGATTAATTCCATGGGTAGAGCTACCACACATGAATCATAAATGTATGTATATGTGTACATATAAAGAGAGTTATATGGATTATACATTTTTATGTATCAGAAAGTAGGACAATTTAAATTTGATTAGTGTTTAAAATAAAATTATTTTGCATTTTGGAATCAGTTTTATATATGGATTTCTGACCTTCACAGAAATATTTACCATATAATTAATTTACTATATAATTAAATATTTACTATTTAATTCATTTTCAACAAGTATATATTAAGGTCCTGTGTTAAACTGTATATATAATGTATATAGATATACATATATACACACTATTGAAAAATAATACAAACACCCTGCCTCTAGATTATTAATAATCTAGTAAGGAAGACAAATGATAAGGTCACAAATAAAATTACAATTATAGTTTATGGGAAGGGCTATGAAAGGCCAACATGGAGAATAACAAGGCATATCTCTTTCAGATTAAGCAACTGGAAAAAGCCCCTCTGGGGAAGGACATTTCAACTGATACCTCAGGATGAGTCGGAAGGATTATGAAGTGATTCCACCCTGCCATTTGAGATTAGAATAGAACCTGAGACTTTTGAGAGAGAGTGCAGAATAGATAACTAAAAATGGAGACGTTAGAGACCAAATTTATATTTTTTTAGTTTATAGACTTCAGGTAACTGATGATGGTACTTCCGTGTATTTGTCATTTCCTTTTGCTTTTGCAAGTGCTCTTTCTTCTTTCCTACCTCATACTTAATCCATCTGTATCTCTTTAAATCCTGGTGTAACACTCAATGTCTTCTAGCAATAATTCTAGATTGAATGACCCTTCAGTCATCGCACCTCATTTAGCAAGCACATGCATTCTATTTATTTTCCTGTGTGCATTGTTGACAAGCCTCTGAGACTTTTTCATGTGTGTGAGTTGAATATACATGAGATTGTAAGGGCCACGAAGGCAAGAATTGCATTTCCTTCTTGTTCACCCCAGTCAAGTCTAGTTCTATCTCATGGTACGGCAACCAGCCAATAAATGCTGTTGACTGGCCCATCTTGTTTGACTTGATACTTTTTCACAGTTTAAAATGGAAGAAATATTTGCATTATAAATTTTTTAAATGGCTAAACAGAAAGCACATAATGCAGGAGTGCAGAGGTCGAGAGAAATAATTTTATATACGTCATCAGGAAAGATGTCTACTGAGGTAATATTTGGGCTGAGATAAGAAATGAGGGCAGAGAAGTAGACAGGGCCAGATCGCATGGGATCTTGTAAGCTCTGTCAGGGATTTAGGCTCTTACTCTGAATGGGATGGTTTTCCATTAGGGATCTTGTGTATAAAACCATGCTAGCTATTCCTGTAGAGTGAATTACGTGTAAGGAATCTTAAATGTGTGTCTGGGAACTGAAAAAGTGAAAAACAAATACTAAAGTAAAACAGAGTAACAGCAGGAAGCTCCTCCCATCCCTAGAGATTGAGGAACTCGAGTGGTTGGAGTGAACAGAACCCAGAAGCTTATTGGAGAGTCCTTGTGGAACTGTGGAGACAGTCTTGCTTCCCAGTTGGCATCCTGAGATGTTGAAGTGAAACTGATTATGGTCATGCTAGTAGAAAATTGGAGGCTGAAGCTAGTTGCCATGGGAAGGATATATTCGTTTCCTAAGTCTGCAACAACAAAGTACCACAAACTAGGTGGCTTAAAACAACAGAAATGTATTGTCTAGTTCTAGAGGCTAGAAGTCTGAAATTAAGGTGTTGGCAGGTTTGGTTCCTTCTGAGGACTGTGAAGGAGAATGGGCTTCTCTCCTAGCTTTGGGTAGCCTCCAGTGTTTCTTGGTTTATAGGTAGGGATCTTCCAGAGTCTTCCCCCTGAGTGTCTGTCTCTGTGTTCAAATTTCTTCTTTTTATAAGGACACCAGTCGTGTTGAATTAGGGTCTGCCCTAATGACCTCATCTTAACTTGATCATCTGCAAAGATCCTATTTCCAAATAAGGTCATATTCACAGATACTGGTGGTTAGGACTTTAACATCTTTTGAGGGGACACAATTTAATCCAATTTAATGCAAGATAAAGGGTCATTGCCAAAGTGGTGTAGATAGGAACTGCAAACTAAGAAGCAAGTCCCTTCTCTCTTTTTGCCTTCCTGCCTTCTTCTAGTACCTTGTCTTAGGCAGGCTTTCCAGTAAGCAGAAGCTGAAACAGGAATTCTTGGGCAAGTGATTCACTGAGAAATTCCCTCAGGAAAAGGAGAAGGAGGGAAGCAAAATATGGTTAGGGAAGAAAGCTGAGTAAGGACAGATGCTGGATCTACAGCCTGATAACAGGGGCAGTAGAGCTGAATTGCACCAGAGAATTGGTCCTAACTTGAGACAAGAGTAGATGGAAATGATTTTTTAAAATCCATGTATCAGTTGGTTATTACTTGCAGGTTGCCCCTTCAGGGGACATATACCTTCAAAGGCAGATCTCATTCTGCCAAGAACAATTATCGGATAAGGAGTCGCTATGAACTGTTAGAGCTTTTGTGGCCTGTACTTTTCAAGGAATCTGTTTCATCGGTTGGCATAAAGTTGTTCATAATATTGCCGTGTTATCCTTTTATTCTATACGATCTGTATTCTATACAGTCTGTAGTAATGTTGCTCCTTTCATTCCTGATGTTGGTGATTTGTGTCTTCTTATTTTGTGATCAACCAGGCTGGAAGTTTATCAATTTTATGAATCTTTTTCAAGGAACTGGCTTTTGCTTTTATTTTCCTTATTGTTTTTCTGCCTTTTTAATTAAATTGATTTCCTCTCTGATCTTTACTGTTTACTCTCTTCTGTTTACTTTGGGTTATATTTACTCTGATATTGCTAATTTCCTAACATGGAACCTGAGATCATTGATTTGGGATCTCTCTTTTTTCCTTAATATATGCATTTTCCTATTAATACTGCTTTAGCCACATCCCAGAAATTTTTGCAGTGTCATGTTTTCATGTTCATTCAGCTGAGAAATACTTTCTAACCACTCCTTTAAGTTCTTTGTCACATAAGTTATTAGAACTGCGCTATTGAGTTTCTAAACACATGGGAATTTTTTTTTGGAGAGTTTTTGTTAATTCTAACTCAATTCCATTGTAGTCAGAGAGTATATTCCGTACGAATTGAAATTTTTGAGACAAAAAATGGACAACCAAATGTACATCCTCTGAATGGGATGGTATTCTTGTGGTATTCTGCTGTGATTGGGTGGAATGTTCTATAAATACTTGATTAGGTCAATTTGGTAGACAGTGTTGCCCCACTTTTCTGTTTACCTAGTAATTTTCTGTCTACTTGTCCTATTAATTATTGAAACAGAGACATTGACATACTCAAATATGATTTGGATTTTTCTGTTCCTTCTTATGGATCCATTAGTTTTTGCTCTGTATATTTTGAAGCTATGTTATTTGGTACATAAATGTTTAGGATTGTTATGTTTTTCTGATGAACTGGACCTTTTGTCATTAAGAAAAGTCTTTCTTTATTCCTAGTAATAATTTTTGTTCTGAAATTTTCTGTCATTAATATAACCACTCCTGTTTTCTTTTGATTAGTGTTAACAAGGTATATCTTTTCCCATCCTTTTACTTTTAACCTACTTCTGTCTATTTAAAGTATAGCAGCATATGGTTGAGTTTTACTTATTTTTGCCAGTGTGACAACCTATGTCTTTTAGTTAAGGTGTTTGAACCCTTTTTGTTTGTTGTGATTATTAATATGATTGAGTTTAAAATCCATCACCTTACTATTTGTTCTATCTATTCTCTGCTCCCTTTTTACTTTTTTTCCTACTTTTTGATTGAATATTTTTATTACTGCATTTTATCTTTGTTATTCACTTATTAGCTTGTATTCTTTTTTTTAGTGGTTAATTTAGAGTTTAATTTATCACATAGTATGTTCTGTGAATATTATGTCTCTTCGTGTATGAAAACTTAAAAACAGTATACTTTCATTTCTACTTCCCAGCCTTTGTGAAGTGTGTTATTTTTCTTTAGATAGATATTTATCTTTAGAGAGATTTAAACATAAGAATAAAGTATTTTATATTTTACCCACATACCATTTCTGGTGCTCTTTTAGATTCAGATTCTTATCTATTATGATTTTCCTTCTGCCTGAGGATATGTGTTAACAGTTCTGGTAGTTCAGGGTCTGCTGGATGATTTCATTTTCAGCTTTTTGTAGGTCTAAAAGAATATTCTACATTGATTTTTGAGAGACAATTTTGCTGGGTATAGAATTTTAGGTTGGCAGGTTTTTTTGAAATCAGTACTTAAAGATATTACTTCTTTAACGCCATAATTACATTTTTCCAGTAAGAAATTACTCTTGTTCCTTCATATATAATGTTTTTTTCTCTGACTGCTTTTCATATTTTTTTCTTTATCAGTAGCTTCAAGTCATTAGATTCTAATATACCGTTGTGTAGTTTTCTTCAGGTTTCTTGTGCTTGGGGTTTATTTAGATTCTTGATCTAAATGAAGATTTTATTAAATTTTTTGGCTATAATGCTTTCCATTTTTTCCCTCATACCCTCCTTCAAGGACTTGGGGGTCTCTCACAGCTCACTGAAGCTGTCTCTTTTTTTTTAGTCTTTATTCATCTATTTCATTTTAGGTAATTTCTATATCTTTTGGCTTACTAATTATTAATTCTGCAATATCTAATCTGTTGTTTATCCCATCCCAGGTATTTTCTTTTTTACTTCAGCGTTGCATTTTCATCTCTAAAGTTTAATTTGGGTTTTAAAAGTCTTTTCAGCCTATTCTCTACTGGATCTCTTTCTTTACATCTTTGCACTTTATTGAACATATATAATATATAGTTTTAATAACTGCTTACTGTCCTTGTGTACTAATTCTATCACATATGTCAGTTCTGGAATTTCATTGATTATTTTTCTCCTTTTGTCATTCATATTTTCTTGCTTTGTTGCATGCCTGATAATTTTTATTAGATTCTGTTTCAAATTGTGTCCCCACAACATTCATATCTTGAAATCATAACCCCCATTGTGATGGTTCTATGAGGTGGGAACTTTAGGCAATAATTAGGTCTGGAGGTAGAACCTTCATAAATAAGACTCATGCCTCTATAAAAGAGACCCCAGAGAACACACACACATTTCCTTCTCTTGCTCTTTTGTTTTTGTCATATGAGGATACAAGAAAAATTTGTCTGTCTGCAACCTGGAAGAAGGTTCTTACTGGAACCTGGCCATGCTGGTGCCCTGATATCAGACTTCCCAGAGATATCAGCCTCCAGAGATGTGAGAAATAAATGTTTGTTGTTTAAGCCACCCAGTCTATGGTAATTTGTTTTAGCAGTCCAAACTAAGATAAGTTCCAAACATTGTGATTTTTACCTCGCTGGATCCTTGGTATTATATTCTTGTAAATATTCTTAAACTTTGCTCTGAAATGCAGTTTAATTACTTAGTAACAGTTTGATATTTTTCAAGCCTGCTGTTAAACTTTGTTAGGTGTTTATTCTAAGGCTACTTTTCTCCACTACTGAGGCAATCCCATTCTAAATTTGCTTAGTAAAAATTAGGTGCTGTGATCTTCCTTGAATTATTAGGTTCCCCCCTCTGGCTATTTGCAACAACAACTATTCTTTTTTTTTTTTTTTTTGAGTTGGAGTCTCACTCTGTCGCCCAGACTGGAGTGCAGTGGCACGCTCCCGGCCACCGCAGCCTCGACCTGCTGGGCTCTGGCGATCCTTCCGCCTCAGCCTTCCGAGCAGCCGGAATTACAGGCGCACGCTACCATGCCCGGCTGA
>CAUYQG010124050.1:0-33796 GCA_963574415.1 Tarsius wallacei | reverse complement strand
TTGCCTGAGTCCGTGGGTTTGAGACCAGCCTGGGCAACTTGGTGAGACCTCGTCCCTACAATAAGTCAAAAAATTACCTGGGCAAGGTAGAACAAGCCCGTAGTTCCGGCTACTTGGAAGGTTGAGGTGGAAGGATCACCAGAGCCCAACGGGTCAATGCTGGGGTGGCCGTTGAGTGTGCTACTGCACTCCAGCCTGGGTGATGGAGTGAAACTCCAACTCAAAAAAAAAAAAAAAAAAAAAAAGACCTAGTTGTATGTAGTCCTATCATGTATACACAGCCAAAGAGAATGGCACATTGGCTACTTTCTATTCCACTTTGTCCGTTGGGAATCAACTATTTTGATAAAAAAAGAGATTTTCCAGATGTTCACTAATTTGATTTTCCAGAAGCAAAAACAATGCATACCGACTTGATTTTTTTTTTCTCATTAGCTACCTTGCAGAGGCCTAAAACCAATAAAAACTCTTATCAAAATGCTTTGACAACAACCCTTCATGTTGTTGTACTCAGGTTTCATGTTCATTATTATGTCTTACTTCTTCCAAGCATGACTACTTTGTTCCATCAGACTTTGTTTACTGCTCCCGAACATGCTTTGCTTATGTTGCTCATACAACCTCTGCTTTGAACAGAAACACATAATTCTCATCCATCCACCCCAGTATTTGATGTACAATCCCATCACTGCCCTGAAGCTGCCTTTCCCTTACTGGATTATCACCCAATTCACTCACACATACTATATCTTAATGTCAGATTTTATCTCTGTGTTGGCTTCCTCATAACTTTAGGCTATTGTTTTCCCTTTGTTTATCTATCAATATGAAGACGGTAACTGAGCCCTGATACATGCTGTATTCTTATTATTTGTAGGGACAATGGTTATAAAATAAAGCCTGCCACCAAATTGCATAGTTGAGGATTACTGCACAAATTTTGCAGCTGTGTATTAATCCATGGCAAAAATCCATGGAGACCTAATCAGCGCGAGCTGGAGATTATGTCTATATTAAGCTCTCAATCATCACTCTTGCTTATACCTCTTGAAACACAAATGAATCTCTCTGTCTAAAAACCAATTCAGGAAGTGAATTATTTATTAGAAAATAAATACTTTTTTCCTGCAATAAATCCGCACAAAAACCCCCTCTACATCTCTAAAGTGCCTTTTTTTTTTTTTACTTTTTTTTCTCAACTAATTTCAAACAAACAAACATGTCAACCCTCGTTTCATAGGGTGCCATTCATCAGAAATGCTGGGGTTTAAGAGGTCAGAGACAAACAGAGAGCTGTTGTCACAGAATTAGTTCTTCTGCCAACAACCTGAGAATGAATGTCATTGATCCTGACCCTGATGTCCCCTGGAGGACTGAAAAAGGAAATTGGCCATAACACAAAAGATTGTTTGGTATATGCCTAATATTAGGAATATGGCACTTCTAAACTCTAGTGACTTATAAATGTTGAACAGAATATTGGAGCTACCTGTTTAACTAAATAAACTCATAAATCCATATGATTGAACATTTTCACAAACTACACATGAAGGGTGAGGAGCAAAGTGGCTCAAACTGGATAGGCAGTAGGAAATTAATCCGGCTGTTACAAGTTTGGCTTCTTGGTTGTGGATGTGTAACAATAATGTAGTTACTGGTCTTTGGGATACATCAAACATCAGATAAGAATCAAAATGTTGACATCAAAAGCTATATGGTTTCAAAAAACTGGCTTCACAATGACATAAAAAAACAAGCATCCACGATTTTTTAAATGGCAGTGTTTCTTTTTACAACATCTTCCATTACAACACTACCAGTGAACTTGTATCATCGGGACTCATTTACTAGTAAATAAAAAAATTCTAACAAAACTTGATTTCAGGGCAGAAGAAATATGAAAACTTTAGACTTGGTTGACCAGCGGCTCTGTCCAAAGAATTCAGTTCTTCTTTTGTCCCAATTCACTTTTCCTCTTTTTTTGGTCTTATTATTAAAGATAATCTGTTCTCTTTGTCACATGTAGATGTTTGCTGCTTTGTAACTGCATTCTCACATCTCCATATCCAGCTTGTTGGTTTTAATCGGATTAACTCAGTTAATGTTCTCGTTTTTGAACCCATCGCTGTAGTTTAATGAAAACACATGTTTATCTGGCTTACTCCACGGTTTGTGTTTACCTCTTGAGATTACTTAAATTTGACATAATTCTACGCACATGGGCTTAATGATGGGGATCCAAACCAAAACTAAAGATCTGTTACCAGAAGAACCCAGAGTATATTCTAAGTGTCCAATAAATAAACAAACTGTGAACATATCAAATTATCTGAGCTCAGATAAATTGTACTTATAAAAATTTATCTCCAAAACATTCTACAACACAACAGTTCCTCCAAATGAATAAACACGTAGCTCAATGGAACAATGCCAGCAGAAGTAACTATGATCCCTTAAAAAATATAATAAATGCAAGACTAGTTAAAATAAATCTCAGAGCATTTTTTCCTTTTTTTGAAATCAGTATCTTTAGTAATTCATACCAGAGCTTGCCTTAATAATTATTTTAAAAACTGAAGAGGTAAGATAACCATATATGTGAATAAACATGCCTACTATCATTCATTATAATCATAGATTGGACATTGCAAAACTATCAATTAAAACTCGTTGTGGGCAACTTCTTTCCAATGCAGACTTGACTAAGCAGAGTATTTAGAATTTAATGAAAAAGAAAATCAAGCTTCTGATGAACTGAGAAATCCTTTCTGGCTAACTCTAGTCAAAGCTGCTGCAGTTCAGGAACTATAGCATGTAGACTTTATAGTGTAGCCTCATTCCCTAAATTATTCCACCAATATAACATTAATAACTGAAAAGGAGACTTAATATCCTTAAAGGAAGAGACATGTTTGCGTATGTGGGAAAGAGGATATTAAACAGATAAGAGCAGAGAAATAGGAAGTGAAGATGTTTGTAATAGACAGCCATATTATCACTTAGCATTAACACGTCCTGCACACTTCCATACGTCATCAGCTGAAACTTGAAACTGTCTCACAAATTTCTTAAAGACTTGCCATTTCTGGGTGCTAGCTAACTATAATTGAATTGCAATTTTGAAAATTATGATGAAGTATTTTAGACATAGAAACAGGCATGGAAGATAATACAAAGAATAATCACATAGCCACTCCTAGCCAAGAAAAGAAACCATTACTAATAGAGTTTGAGCTCCCATATACTCCTTTCTTATGTCTTTCTGGCTGTGTCTTTCCTATTCTTCATAAAAAATAAAAATAAACTTCTTAGGTAGCTATAAAGTAGTTATGAAAAAATATTTCAGAGATCATTCAAGTGAATTATTTCAAATTTTGGGTTTACCGAGACTATAGACATGTCAATTTCACAAATACACATGAACAAATAAACACGACAGAAAGTTGAGATAATTCCATGGCATTTTATTTATACATCCTTAGCATTGCCTCTTCTCTCTAATTATATCTGTCAGTTTTTGGCAGCTATGACATTTATTCATCAACCTACTGATTTTTCTCTTTTAAGCTTTAAAGTAGCTCTATGAGGTAGACATTATTATAATCTTTTGAGAGGTAAAGGAAATTAAAGATTAGCCAGTGTAACTACCAAAACTATAAAAAATGGTGAAACTGAGGTTTAACATTGGGTCAGTTGATCCAAACCAAAGCTCTAAATTATGTCATTTATTTTTGTTTGTTTTTGTTTCTCTATCACATGCTATTCCTTTTAATATTTCACATGAGGCTTTAACATCACTAAACATTTCCTCTCCGTTGTACTTTGAAGATAACCTGTTTTATCTATTTGCTGTGACATGAACTATCATTCCTGTTACTACTCTATAGAAAATGTGTCTTTCTTCTCCGGATGCTTTCACAGCTTAAAAAAAATTGTTTTCAATAATTCAACTATAATGTGCTTATATGTGATTTTACACACCTGGAAATTAAGACTCAGAAACATCCAAAATTTGCCGAATGTGAAAATGTTGATTCTCAGAGTCAGGATTTAACCTGTGTTCTGGTCTCAGTAACAACCTCTTCCCTTTAGTGTTCCACATAGGCCTTTAGCAACAGAGACTATTTCTTCTGCCTCTTTCCTTCTGCTGTTATTATTCCGGAAAAATATTCTTAGCAACACATAGCTCAGGCAATTGTTTTTTCTGTCATTCATGTTTGACAAGCAACAAAAACCTGTCTCTGTGCTGAGAGCTTTCTACGAACGGTGACTTAGTTTCCTCAACAACAAAAACAAAATGACAGGAAAAAAAACCCAGAAAAGGCAGTATAACTAGTAGTTTAAGCAAAAATAGATTTAAGCAGCAATTCAAGCAGTTGAAATACATGGAATGTATTTACATTTTCAAATATGTCTATCATACATTATATGATATGCAAATAAATATTAGATTATAAAATATATTATATAATAAATCGATTATATTATGACAATCTGGGAAGTGTGGATTGACTGGGCACTTGATTTTTAAAAAATAAATTATGTTTAATTTGTGGGAATGTGTTCATACCGTTGTGGTATGTTCATTGAGAGCCATTGTTTTTTAGAGATATTTGCTCAAGTATTTATTTCTAAAATTTTGAATGCTGGAACTCACTTCTAAATAATTAAGTGACAAGAGATGAGAGAATTATGGGGAGGAGAAAAAAGAATTTGCTGAGGCTACTATGTGTGCATGGAGGATCATTATGCTGTTTTCTCTCATTTCATATCTTTGTGGAGTTTGTATTAAACAATGAGATTTTAAAAGTCTTTCTTACAGCTATCAAGGTTTTCCACCATATTACACTGATGTTCTAACTTAAGCTCAGGCTTATTCCGTATCATTATTTAAGTAATAGTCACATGACTGCCTTGGGGAAGGACATGGAAATGACTTCCTCGGTCTTTTCCTTCTCAGTAATAGTTAGGGGTAGAAATAAAACAATACTGGGCTTGCTACAGAGCAAAAAGGTCTCACTTGTGACGTGCTAGATGCCAATACTGTGACATCAGTTTTTTGAGAAAATCAACCAACGAAAAGACTAGAATCCAGCTTAATTGGCTTGCTGTGCTGATATTCAGGCAGTAATTTTATTAGAAAAGATGTAGAGGGTGGATTCTAGGATTAACGGTGAATTGGTGGAAGGAAAAAGGGTCTGCAAAGTCCTTGGGCATGTTATCTCTTCATGCTACCTCATGGATCACATGTGCAAATTCAGAGGGGTTGAGGAGGGTGGAGGAGGCATTGGTATGTAACATGCAGTGGAAACTCAGGCCATGACAGCAGCAAGTTCAATCTGTGCAGACTCCAGTTAGCCTTCTTGGTTCCAACAGATTTCAGCCAGTTTTTTTTTTTTAATCTTTTAAGTAGAGGGAGTTTCAACATTTCAGCAAACTGTTTCTTTTCTTATCTGCCATCCTACAAACTCAAGAATTTCTGTTAGTCATTAGTTTCTGTAACTCTTTGGGGGCATGGTTTCAGGTTAAAAAAAGTTTTCAGATACATGAAGATGCGTGGCTCTTCTATTATTGTAAAGAGATTGTCAAAACTGAAATTACATTTTGGGTTTCTTGTTACTATTTTGGTTTAATGTTTACCTTCAATTCGTTTTTAAAATTTTTAGAGACCCTGATATATAAAACATTTAGTGATTTAGCATCTCGTCATCTGTCTTTCAGAGAGTTAACAATGGAGAATATTAGGCCACATAACTGCTCTGACTGATGGCTTTCTGAAAATACGAGAAGTGTAACCATAGCTACTGCTAGATGAAAAACAAAAGGCCTAGTACATCCTAATACAAATAACATTAAGGCCAGACATTCTGTTTATCTGTGTATACCCTGAACTTTCTTCTTTGATTCTAGTGAGACTGTAGAATGAGGTATGACTTTGTGAAGCTTTTCTCTGTGCCATTCCCCATCAAAGGAACAAAAGGCCACACGGGAAGGAAGTTTCACCTCACTTCTCTGCTGCTAGCTCATTAGTATACGATGTTGAAGGAAGTTAAAAATGATCTATTTTAGTTTGAAGCTTCGACTGGACTGGAATAATAAGCAGGTTTGGATCACAGAAGAAAAATATTGTCCTGTGGTGGCAGAGGGTTTTTCATTCCATTACCGTTGTGTTATGGGCTGAAAAGTTTGCATATCGAAGTCCCGACCCCTTGTATGCCAGAATTTAACTATATTTGGAGATGGAGTCTTTAAAGAGATAATTAAGTTAAAATGAGGTCATTGGATGAAACCTAATCTAATATGATGGGTGTCCTTTTAAGAAGAGGAAACTTGAACACAGCCATGTAAAAAAGAAAGATGATTTAAAGACAGAGGGAGAAGACAGCCATCTACAAGACAAGGAGGGAGGAAAACCCTACTGACATCTTGAACCTAGACTTTTAACTTCCATTATGGTGGAAAAAAAAATGCTATTTAAGTCACCCATTTGGTGATATTTTGTTATGAAAGCCCCAGCAAACCAATATATAGTATTAAAGAAATAATTGCTATGTAGTATTAGAGAATAAAAACATCTATCTGAAAACAGGATTTTAGTGACTTGAAACGTGTGATTGTAAGATGAATCAAGTCAATCCTTTTGATTGGATCCTCGTGTAATTCACCTGAGACTGCTAATTTCATGTTTTTTGATAAGTGGCCCAATAGGCCAGGTATGCCCTTCAGACGTTGAGAGTAAGTGGAGAAAATCGAAAAACGCTATTTTATTTGCACCATTTATGAACATTACCAAGAGGTGACGTTGTGCATAATGTAACAGCACAAATCGTGACAGGCTGTTGTAAAAGTAGCGAACCACTGAAATCAGAGAATTGTTTTTCTCTTGAATTGACTTAATAAAGAACAGGCCTACTAACCAACGGTTTTCACTGTGTTTCTCCAGTACACACATAGAAGCAGATATGTTATAGTACAGTATAGTGTTTAAGGTCACAGGTTCTGAAGCCAGGGTACCTGGGATTAGATCTTGATGCCACAATTTGATAATATGGAAGTTACTAGAAAATATTTTATGATTTTTTTTTTTTTGAGTCACAGTCTCGCTCTTTCACCCAGGCTGGAGTGCAGTGGCACACTCACGGCCACTCCAGCGTCGACCTGCTGGGCTCCAGTAATCCTTCCACCTCAGCCTTCCAAGTAGCTAGAACTATAGGTGCTGGCTACCCACACCTGGCTAATTTTTTTATTTTACTTTAGAGACGAGGTCTTGCCAAATTGCCAGGGCTGGTCACGAACTCACGTACTTAGGCAATCCTCTCACCTTGGCCTCACAAAGTGCTGGGATTACAGGCTGAGTCACTGAGCACAGCTATGATTTTCTGTTTCTCTTTAGATGAAACTCATGTGTACCTGACTTAATGGTTTTGGGGGAAGTTAAGTGGGTCTATACTTGTAAAGTGCTTAGAACAGTAGAAGACATACAGAGGGCAACTAATAAATCCTTGTTCTTATTATTGTCAAATGTGAAGAACTATGAGAGTCCCCACCCATTACCCCATCAAAGTACTGAATGCATATTACTGGTAGGCTTGCTCAAAATCGTAATAGAAACTAACTTCTTGGAAAGAAATAGGTCAAGCTTTTTAACTTTCTTATACTTCAAGTGACTTAGTTTTGCCAACCATCATTGATTTTATTCACTATATTCCCATGCCTCCCCCATATCCACATTTACTATTGTCCTAAGGCATTTCTATTCTAGAGCCATTTGTTATGTTTCGGCTCACCACAAAAATTAATAGTAATAACAATAAAAGTTGTCATTTATGAAATAATTAAGATATGCTAAACACTATAATAAATTCTAAGCATGCATTAGTGTGCTGAATGATTATAACAGCCCTGTGAGATAACTACAAATAATGCTCCCATTGTACACATGTGGAAACGGAGTCCAGAGTTCAAGCAACTTGTTTCAGCTTACCAAGTGAATAGTAGACTTGGTGTTTGATACAGGATCCAGATTCTCAAGCCAATAAAATTAACTACTTTATCATATAAAAGCCACAATACATTTTCCCTCCAGTAAGCATCCATTGGGATTTACTCTATTCCTACAAGTTTGTAAGATGCAGTTACCCTCCACCTCCAATAAACTTCTTTTGAAAGAAGACTTAACCGTTAGTGTTAAGTATACATTTTGGTATGCCTAAATATGTAATTTCACAAAAGAGAACAGTCTGCAAGTGACTCCACAATTAAACACATACTACTAAATATATGTCATGGCCATTCATATGAATTTGTGAATTAAAATATCAATCTCTTCTCTTATTTGACTAGGAATTACAAGAATTAATTTTTTTTCTTTTTTTTTTTCTTTTTGAGTTGGAGTCTCACTCTGTCACCCAGACTGGAGTGCAGTGGCATGCTCACAGCCAGCGCAGACTCAACTTACTGGACTCAGGGGATCCTTCTGCCTCAGCCTTCCAAGTAGCTGGATCTACAGGCACTTGCTGCCATGCCAGCTAATTTTTTAAACTCATTATAGTGACAAGGTCTAGCCAAGTTGCCTAGGCTGGTCTTGAACCCCTGGGCTCAGGCAATCCTTTTGCCTCAGCTTCCCAAAGTGCTGGGATTATAGGCTTGAGTCATCGCGCCTGGCCAAGAGTTAATATTTTTCCGAGGGAATATTTTAGGTGATATCTCATTCTTATAGAAGTACACGAGGAAACCCAATAAAAAAATGAAATTATATTATGGGAGACGAGTCCCTTATAGTACACTCAGAATCTGTTTTTCCAGATCAAGTGGTCAACCAAAGTTTTTATCTGGAAGTTTTGAGAAGGTTGTGAGACAATTTGTGAGAGAAACATCCCAAGTTGTGGCAAACGGATAACTGGTTCTTCCACAATGGCCATGCAGCTGCCCACACCGTGCTAAGTGTTCAGCTATTTTTGACCAAAATGGCATGACCCCTTTACCCCATTCTCCCTATTTACCCAATCTTGTCCGGATCATCTGTTTTCTCAGATGACAATGTTTTGCTGATGTGGAAGGGGTGAAACAAAAAACAATGGAAGCTCTAAAAGGCATCAAAATTCACGAGTTCAAAAACTGCTTTGAGCAGCAGAAAAAGCATCTCGATCGGTGCATTGCGTCAAACGGAGGGCACTTTGAAGGTGACTAAAGTTTAAACATGAAAGGATAAATACACAATTTTTTAATAAATACAATCTGGATTTTTTGAGCCCTCCCCCCATACTTGTCATGTCTCTGAAAAATGCTACCTACCCACACAGGTCTCCTTTACGCTTCTATTTCTTGGCCTCTAAAAAATGTTTGCTTTCTTTCTGGAGTTGTACCAAGGAGGTTTTTTTAAAAAAAAATATAAAAACGCATTTTTCTCTCTCTCCTTGCAGGTTTATCATTGACTTTCATAGCTTTCATTTAAGCTGTGAAATTATGAATTCTCATTATGCCTGCTCCTGGCTCTTTGGTATTATTTAGGTGGAAGAGGCAGACCCCATGGGCTGAATCAATTTTAATTCTATCTTCTGTAATTTGTCTGCTGCAACTCTGAAGGCTGGTCTAGTCAAAAAAAAAAATGCAAGCAGGTTTCTCCCTTCAATTCCCTCTGGCCCACTAACTTTACGAACGTTGGCTCCACTATTCTCTTTTCTGTGACCAATATTCTTATTTTCAGAATCTCTACCACGTTTCCCTTGCAATTCATCTTCTAAACTGCTTCCGAATGCTTTTCGATTACCAACTCTGTACTTGAGTTTCCCAGCTCAATTTTAAGAGGCTGGGTAGAGGAGATACACCTCTTGAAAGCTAATGTGTATTCTCTCTAAACAGACATGTTTGTGGATGATGGATAAATGGGAGAATGGTATTTTCCAGGTGTTTGTAGTAGATACTGTGGTCTCACAAGCAGCCGCCTGCCCCCTTCCTTGTCCCCAATGTTTATCCTCCAGTGACTATCTGCTGATTGCTCACAGATGAATCCCTTCCCTGAAATTTCTCTTAGTTGATGGAAGTTCCCTCACTCGACGTTTATCCAGGGGCAGGATGGATGCAACAACTAATTAACAGGGTCGGGGGCAAAGCTGGAGCCTTTTCCTTCAAGTTGGTACAACTCTAAAGAAGTATTGCAGCTCCACAGGCCCTGGGGGACCTAAGGCCTTTATGGAAAGCCGGCTGCAGTTCCAATTCTCCCTTCACCCAATTCTTTCCTCAGCCGTTTACAGGCACCATTCCTCAGTTACTCACCAATAAACCTTCTGGCTGCAATTCGCCAGCTCAGTTCTGTTTCCAGGGAACTGGCCTAAGACAGTGTTGAAATGAAACTTTGCAGACAACATTTAGTTCTGTAAATGTTTTTTTTTTTTTCCTCCCAACTCTTTCTTCATCTTCAAAATCCCATTCCCCTTACCAACTATAAGGCAAATCACCTAAGTGTAGTATGGAGAATTCTGTTTATTGGAGCTACCTTGTGTAATGCTGATTGATGCTATTAGAACCTAATTCAACTTTATAAAGGAATTGACAAAGCCAGTCTTTCCCTCACTCTTACTTGCTGTCACACACTTTTTTTCTCCCTCATGAGCTGGATCACTGAGGAAAATTGGAGTGTTGTTGGTTACCATTGATTGGTAGTGAATATCTCTTAATTAATGTAGTATATACTTCCTTCTCTCCTCCCATTAGACTCTAAACTCTAAGAAATTAATGATTTCATATAATATCCTAAGGCCAAGTATATATTAGATACTTGAATAATTTGGCAGGGATACATGAATGATCTAAAACGTTTAACTTTCATTCAACGCAGTTGGAAACGACAATTACAGCCCCCCCAGGGACTATATAAAATAATTATTGGGCAACCCGCTCAAGTCCCCCACACTGTGGAAGCTTTTTTGTCCCCTTAATAAATCCTGCTTTCAGCCGGGCTCAGTGGCTCAGCCTGCCATCCCTCGCTTGGGGAGGCTGAGGTGAGTGGATGGCCTGAGCCCGCGGGTTCGAGACCCGCCTGGGCAACTTGGCAAGACCTCATCTCTACCATAAATCAAAAAATTAGCCGGGCGTGGCAGCGCGCGCCTGTAGCTCCTGCTCCTTGGAAGGCTGAGGCGGAAGGATGGCCGGAGCCCAGCAACTCGAGGCTGTGGTGGCCGGGAACGGCCACGGCACTCCAGTCTGGGCAATGGAGTGAGACTCCAACTCAAAAAATAAATAAATAAATAAAATAATAAATAATAAATACATAAATACATAAATCCTGTTTTCTAAAGTAATAATAATAATAATTTAAAAACTACATTTTACATCTAATTTATCAGACTGTATATGTATAAAACAGACTGTGTATGTATAAAACAGTTATATTAAGGGATATAAACCCGACTCCCCCTTCCAAGCAGCGTTGAGAGCCTACCTTTGCCGTTTCATTTTAGGGCAATGACTGACATTTGTCGGCCCCGGCTTACTCATGCTTGTCTGTCTTTCTCAAGAACTGGCCCCGATCAGTTTGTGCAAATGTTTTACATGCTTATTGTCTTAAGAGACAAACATAGCCACAATGAACATTCTGCTCATTTTTAATTGGGTAAAAAAATAATCATCTCCTGCTTTTGCCGAAGCATTTATATACAATATTCCTCCTAGCCTGTTTCAACAGCTTATCGTGGTATTCACATGTGGTCCCCTATCCAGGCCTTTATTAGCAAAAGTAATTATATTCTCACATGCTTACCCAGCAAGTTCCCTTGCAGCAAAAGCATCAAGCTAGGAGATGTTTGTTACCCTTAATCCACTGAAGGGCATTGTGCGTTACAGAGAGTCTTCAGTAGAGACTCACATGAGAAGGTGACAGGAAGAGGACCCTAGCAGCCTTGTGAGCCTTAGAGATCTTCACAATAGGTTGGTGGGTGTCCAAAGAAACCGTTTCACACGATAGAATGGCCTCTATTGCCCTTACAATATTTCTAAATTTCCTATTTCCCTAGTCCACTGAAACCTATTTGCTTATTAATTTTGTAATCTTTAAGGTGATGTGAAACCAGGCACGGTGACTCATGCCTGTCATCCCAGCATTTTGGGAGGCTGAGGAGAGAGAATTGCCTGAGCCCAGGGATTTGAGACTAACTGGGCAACTTGGTAAAACTTCTTCACTACAATAAATCAAAAAATTAGCCAGGCATGGTGGCGCACACCTGTAGTTCCAGTTACTTGGAAGGCTGAGGGGGAAGGATCACCTGAGCCCAGCAGGTTGAGGCTGCAGTGGCCATGAGTGTGCCACTGCACTCCAGTCTGGGCAACAGAGTGAGATTCCAACTCAAAAAAAAAAAAAAAAGTGATATGTGAGTTGTTCCCTTCTCCTACTCACACTTTTTTGGGGGTCTGATATTTTAGATAACCTTCCTGCTTTCCCACTGCCCCTTTCAGGTGGTCCGGTGTTAGATCATTCATCCTTCTCTCTTGTGATCTCAAAGCAACCGCTAACACACACTTCTTGCTAAAGTGGGTCACTTGAAACAATGTAATGCATATTTGTTGAGATAAGGCCTAATGCCGTCTGACAATCCACTTTCCTCCATTAATAAAACCATTTAACACAACTGCTTTCTTGATAATATGGTTGATCACAAGCATAACAACTGACTCATGAGATTAAAATCAAACAAACAAACATACAAAGAATCTTAGATTTGGATAACCTCTGCAGGTGAATTCTATTAGCTCCAATGATTTTCTAAGAGGTAATTTCTAACAACTATGGGTGAAACACACACGCGCGCACGCTACTGCATTTATATACAACACACATTTAACTTTCTTGGCAGACATGGCTGATTTATTTTGAGTTGGCAGACAACTAAAATCCTGAAGTCTTTTTCACACAAATTGCTGTCAAGTTCTTCTCAAATATTGATCGTTATGCAGCACATAAGCTATTTCTCTCAGCTTTTTGTTATCTGAAAATGTTATAAGCATACATTTTTGTCCTTATCCAAGTCACTGATAGAAATGTTAAAGTGGACAAGGCTTAGGACAGAATCCCGTATGATCACTCTTGGGGAACCATCATTCAATCATCTGAAACTACTCTCATCCAACTCTGACAATACTCGATTTTTCTGACATCTGGCCCAAGTTTCTCCAACTGGTAAACAAATAAGTCATGAGAGACTTTAACACATTGCTGAAATCCAGATAAGATTTTATCTGTGCTTGGCCAGTTTTATTAGACTCCACCTGATTAAAACAGCCAGTAGAGTCAGTTGTCTTTCCATGGTGGTTCTACATCTATGCTGGTTCCCAGTCATGCTCTTTTACCTTTCAGATTCTTGCACTTTTTGTTTTATAAACAATTCTTGAGCACCTGCTATGTATTATGTGTTAATATGTGTATGTTGTTCTGTAAATCATCTTCCCCAGTTGTACAATATCTGCTCTATAATTGTTGCTCTCAGTTGACTCACTGTCCGCTCTAAAATATGTTACAGAGTGTTTCTAGAATCTGATAGCAAGATGACCTATAGTTTCTGACACTGATTCTTTGAAAAATCAGGATCATATATGATAACTCCATGATGGTCCCAGCTATCCTGACACTCATTTTCTATGACATCTCAAGAAATATCAAAGGTCGGCCGGGCTTAGTGGCTTAGCCTGTCATCCCAGCACTTCGGGAGGCCGAGGCAAGTGGACTGTCTGAGCCTGTGGGTTTAAGACCAACCCCGGGCAACTTGGCAAGATCTCATCTCTATAATAATAAATAAATAAAATTATCTGGGTGTGATAGCACACACCTGTAGTGCTGGCTACTTAGAAGGGCTGAGGCGGAAGGATGACCGGAGACCAGCAGGTCGATGCTGGAGTATTCTTGAGTGTGCAACTACATTCCAGCAAGGGTGATGGAGTGAGACTCTGACTCAAAAAAAAAAGAGTATCAAGGGTGGCATTAATGATATATTAGTTACTTCAGTGCCTTACTATGTATTGTACCTGGAACTGAAGCCCTAAATGCATCCATGACAAATGTCCCCAAGACAATCTTTAGGTTTGTTGATTTGCTAGGACTATAAAAACTCCAAAAAAAGATGTTATACTTACAGTTACAGGTTATTACATAACTGTCAAGATTTGAAACAGCCAAGGAAAAAGGCATATGGGATGAAGTCCAGGAGAACCCAGGGACAAACTTTCATGTATTTCCTCCTAGTGAAGTCACACAGAGACACACTTAATTCCTCTAGCAATGATTTGTGATAACACATAAAATATGGTGCCAGAGATGCTCACCTGAACCTTTGTGTTCAGGGTGTTTAGTGGGGCAATAGGTAGGCATACAGTACATGTGTGACAGACCTCAGCTGTTCAGATTCTACTGTTCTCAAAGCAAAAACAATCACCATCAATTGCACTGCTAGGATAAACTTATCTGATCCGACTAGCATAGCATGCTCCAAGGTCTCCAACATACAAATGTACTTGTATCAGGAAGAAGGCTCTAAATGATCAGAGGTTTATTTCCTAGAAGTCTGCTTGTGGCAGACTGCTAAAGACAGACGTTTGTTTGGAAAATGGAGTTTGGGCATGCCAGGCCTGCTGAGTTAACTGTTTCCTGCATAATTCCCTTTATGTTTTTAATGCTATATTAGTCATTTGTTATTCTAACTCTTTTATCACTTGGAAGTCATTCTGTTTTTTGATTATATGGAAGTAAAATCAACACAAAGTACTATATTATTATCTTCTTGATACTTTAATATTCTCTATTTGCCCTATACTTTTTTTAAAAAAAACATCAAAGAGATTTCTTTTAATTTAAAATTTACATTTTGTGGTTATAAGGAAATAACAACCTCAGTACGGGCTATAACTTATTGTCCCTTGATGTTTTGTTATAATGGCATACCAGTATTCTTACTGTTTTTCATAAACAATGTATTTTTCCTGTGCATTTTCCCCCTCTATTAGTGGACATATGTCTCAAGAGACATAAATTAGAGATTTCAGACACATTCATCACAAGAAAATAAAGGTTTCCCATGGCAAAAAAATTTTTTTAAGTATAATGGCTGAGACCTGCATGCCTCAAATCTTTGGACATTTTCATATTAAAAAACCAAGAGGGCTAAAATTTTTGGTAAAACATACTTAACTAACTAAAATATCACCATATCAGTGTCTATAGCTGCAAAACGAATTACTTCAAATTTTGCCATTTTTAAACACTACATATTTGTTATTTTATAGTTTCTGAAATTCAGAAATGCTGGCACAATGTAGCTGGGTCCTGTAGTGAAGGATCTTTGACAAGGTAGTAAACAAGTTGTCACTAAAGACTACTGTCAAATTCAGGTGTAAATGGGGAAGGATCCACTCCCAAGATCATTCAAGTTGTTAGTTTGATTCAGTTCCTTGTGGGCCGTTGGCTAGAGGATTGATCGCGTTCTTGCCTCCGGAGTCTCTTCATAAAGCTGCTTACAATATGGTAACTGTTAAGAGAGAGTCTTATTGATAAAAAGTCTCAAGAAAATAGTTTTTGTAATGTACTTCAACACAATAAAGAATATATATGACAGACTCATAGCTAATGTCAAATGCAGTGGTGAAAATTTGAAAGCCTGTAATCGAAGATAAATAAGACAAGCACTGGTCTATTCAATAAAGTACTGGAAGTACCCACCGGAGCAATTAAGTAAGAGAAGAAATAAATGGCATCCAAATTAAAAAGAAAGAAGTTAAATTGTCTCTGTTTGTAGAAAACATGATTTTATATATAGAAAACCCTAATGACTCTACCCAAAAAAGCTGTTAGAACTGATAAACAAATTCAGTAAAGTCACAGAATACGAAATAAATGTACACAATTTAGTAGTGTTTCCACATACTAATAATGAAAAATCAGAAAATAAAATAATACAAATAAGTTTCATTTACACTGGATTCCTAATGTGGTGGTGTTGGAAAGTGAGACCATCTTAATTCAAAGATTTTTGAATTAAGGAAGTTGATCCCGCAAGAATGATGCGGTGCCATTCTCATGGTATGCTTGATTCCTTGCTCTGGCAAGAGACTGGATTAGTTCTCAAGGGAATGCATTAGTTCCCACACAAATAGATTACTATATAAAACCAGGACGCCCCATTGGCTTTTTTCTCTTCATATTTGTCCACTCACCCTTTGATTTTTCCAGTCATGTTATGAAATAGCATGCAAAGCCTTCATAAGAAACCAAGCAGATGCTGGTGCTATACGTCTTGTACTTTTCAACTGGTAGAAGTACAAGCTAAATAAACCTTTCTTCTTTATAAATGACCATGTCTTAGGTATTCTGTTATAGCAATACTAAATAGACTAAGACAGACAGACAGACACACACACACACACACTCTCTCTCTCTCTCTCTCTCTCACTCACTCATTCACAGCTATTTATGAATAATTTAACCAAGGGAATGAAGGCTCTTTGTACTGAGAACTATAAAACATTTATGAAGAAATTGAAGAAGACACAAGTAAATGGAAAGATATTTCATGTTCATGAATTAGAAGGATTGATATTGTTACTATTTTTATACTAGTCAAATATATATAGATTCAAAACAATCTCTGTACAAATTCCAATATTTTTCACAGAAATATAAAAAATGTTTAAAATGTGCATGAAACCACAAAAGACTCCAAATTGTCAAAACAATCTTGAGCAAAAAGAAGAAAGTCAGAAACAGTACACATTATCCCACTACAAAATAGACTACAAAGCTATAGTAACCAAAAAATGATGGTACTGACAAAAAAAAAAAAATACTAAGGTCAATGGAACAGAATAGAGACCCCAGAAATAAATCACATAATTATGCTTTAATTATGGTCAATTAATTGCTTACAAGGACGCCAAAAAGACACAACAAGGAAAGAACAATTTCTTGAATAAACGTTGCTGGGACAACAAGATATTCACATGCACAAGAATGCATTTAGACCCTATGCATGAATCAACTCAGAGTGGATTGGACTCAAACATAAGGCCTGAAATGGTAAAAATACTAGAAGAAAACATGAGGAAAAAAGTTGCATGACATTAGTGTAAGCAATGATTCTTAAAATATAACCCCAGAAGCACAGACAACAAAAGCAAAAACAGATGATGAGATTACATCAAAATAAAAAGTTTCTGCACAGCAGCGGGAAGAACCAACAGAGTGGAGACAACCCATAGAATGGGAGAATATGTTTGCACACCATATATCTAGTAGACAATTAGTAATAATACAAAAAACATATAAGAAACACAAAAAATCAAAAAACAAGAAAAATAACTGAATTTTAAGGTGGGCAAAAAACCTGAATATAGTTTTCTCAAAAGGAGATGCGCAAATTGCCAACATGTATATGGAAAAACCTCATTAATTATTAGGAAAATACAAATTAAAACCACATCATGCCTGCTAGAATGGCCATTACGAAAAAAGATAAAGATAAGTTTTAGTGGGAATGTGAAGAAAAGGAGCACTTGTACACTATTGGTGATAATGTATATTACTATAGCCATTATGGAAAACAGTTTGGAGTTTTCCTCAAAAGATTAAAAATAAAACTATCGTATGACTCAGTAATCCCACGAGCTGGTGTATAGCCAAAGGATATTAACTCAGATGTCAAAGAGATGTCTCACTCCCATGTTGATTGCAGCATCTTTCACAATTGTCAAGTTATGAAATCAAATTAATTGTCTATCAAAAATGAATGGGTAAAAAAGATATTATATATACACAATAGAATATTATTCAACCTTAAAAAAGAAAATCTTGTCATTTATGACAACGGGGATGAACCAGAAGGACATTATATTAAGTGAAGTAAGTTAGGCACAGAGAGGCAAACACTACAAGATCTCATTTATATGTAGAATTTTTTTAAAATTAAATTTTTAGAAACAGAGAGTAAGGCTGCGCTTGGTGGCTCTCAGCCTGTAAGCCCAACACTTTGGGAGACCGAGGTGAGTGGATTGCCTGAGCTTGTGGATTTGAGACTAGCCCGGGCAACTTAGCGAGGCCTCGTCTTTACAATAAATCAAAAATTAGCTGGGCTTGGTAGCGTGTGCCTGTAGTTCTGGCGACTTGGAAGGCTCAGGAGGAAGGATCGCCGGAGCCCAGCAGGTTGACGCTGGGGTGGCCGTGAGTGAGTCACTACACTTCAGCCTGGGTGATGGAGTGAGACTCCAACTCAAAAAACAAAAATCAAACAAAAGGACAAAAAACAAAGAGTAAAATGGTGTTTACCAGAAGCTAAGGTGTGGGGAAATTGGATAGATGTGGGTCAAATAACACAAAATTTCAGTTAGACAGAAGGAATCAGTTCAAGAGTTCTACTGTTATCTAATGACTATAGTTAATAACAATATATTGTCTCCTTGAAAATTGGTAAGAAAGTAGATGTTTTCATACAAAAAGTGATAAATATGTGAGATAATGCATATGGTAAATAGCTTGGTTTAGCCTCCATATTGTATACATATTTCAAAACATGAAAGCATGACTATGTACAATATTTACTTGTCAAATACAAAAATTTAAAAAGAGGCTTAAAAAAGATAGACTCTTGTTGTAATCTTATTTCTGAAGTGGGATCCCATCACTTTTGTCATAAACAATTCACTAGAAGCAAATCATTAATTTCATTTAACACTCAAAAGAATATTAAACAAGGCCATGGACACAAGGAAATGAGGGCTCTGAGCAGTGTCTTAGAAGCTGTCTTCCCAACTCATGGATACATTTTTTATAAAACACTGCATGATTTTCTTGAGTAAATATTAGTGGTTCTCAACTGGTATTTTATCCAAGATACTTGGCGATGTCTAGAGACATATTTTTATTGTCATGATTGCAGGAGGAGGGGGTACTACAGGTATCCAGCAGGTAGAAGCCTGGGAAGACGCTAAATGGCTAAACATCTGATATTGCACAGAACAGCCTCTTAAACAAATAATTATCCAGTTCAAGATGTCCATATTGGTGAGGTTGAAAACCCATGTTAAACATAAGTAAATTTTAAAATTAATAAATATTAATTCCATAAATGCTGGATTTCCCTTTAGTTCAAGTTCAAGCCTTACACTATAATAACAAGAAGAAAATTGGCATATATAGTCACTGATTTTGTCTATTTAATCTGAAATACAAGTGTCAAATGAATGATTATTATAGATCCATTTATGTAAGGGCCAAGTCGTCTCTATTTTACTGAAGAGTAAGCTACCTACCAGTCTGTGCCTCAAAGATATATTAAGAAATGTGCCCAAGATTAAAACATGAGTGAGAGGGTAGCCTCTTCAATGAGCACAGTCTAAAACATCAACAAATGTTTCTGGCTTAATAATTAGAACAGTATCATCCATGCCTGCATCTTTGAGTCATATGTAGATTTTTAAAAAATATAGATACTTGAACCACATTCTCAAACCAATTAGATTATAAAGGTCAGTTTAAATATATATATATATACTTTAAATATATATGCATATATGTATGTGTGTGTATGTGTATGTATATGTATATATGTATGTATGTATGTATCTTGTAAAGATTATCATTATAACTGAAATGTAGGTATTCTAAAACCCAATTTTTAAATATGAGTGATGTATTTCAGGGAGTCATCAAACTATGGCAAATGACCGAAATTACCTGCCTTTCTCTATCTCTCTCTCTCTCTCTCTCTCTCTGTCTCTCTCTCTCTCTCTCTTTCTCTTGTAAATGAAGTTTTATTGGAACACAGCCATGACTATTTTTGTATTGCCTTTGGCTACTTTTGAGCTACACTAGCAGACTTAATCATTTGCA
Organism: Tarsius wallacei; assembly: GCA_963574415.1. NCBI lineage: Eukaryota > Metazoa > Chordata > Mammalia > Primates > Tarsiidae > Tarsius > Tarsius wallacei. The sequence continues at coordinate 13,935 of CAUYQG010124050.1, read as the reverse complement.
ACAGAGACTAAATGGTCCTCAAAGCCGTAAGTATTTTATATCAGTCCAATTACAGAAATTTGTCAAGTCCTCATTGATTCCAATGTCTAGAAACCTTCTTTTTATTGAACTTAGTCTTGGTATTTATCATTAGTTGCTTCAATTCCCTTTTCTAATTTCAACATGAAGAATTTAAGAGAAGACAGCGTAAATTCTAAAATAAGCTAGACTTTCTTTGTCTGCATTTATGTTACACTTATTATGTATTGGCTAAAGACGTTCTCTGCTGAACAATTTTAAATTATTTTAAGAAGAATTGAGAGCTCTAGACTATGTGTTCTTTTATTAAGTAAGTTGGATTTGTGATTACTCTAAAGATAATAACAGCAATCATTTATTTTAACATACTTAAGGTTACATAGCAATGTGTTGATTCAACTACATAGCATCTATTTCTAGAATCCAGGCACTTATCCATAAGATGAAAGCTGTGTCTGGATTAAATAATCATTTATTTTAACACTCCATGTTTCAAAAATTCCTCAAAATCTTAAATTAGACACTTCATACTCTTAAAGTGGCTACTTAACATTTAAGTATAATTAAATTAAAGACTATGTTTTTGAAACCACATGATTTGCCTTGTCTACAAAAATAGACAGATGTAGGTGTCTTAAAGAAGACACTCTGGATTTCAAGTACAATAAGTTCTGTTCTCACACTTGTTTTGAAAACACACGTTTGTCCCAAAGCAATTGACATATAGGGAACAGTTTGAGAAAAATGCAAACTTTGTATTTACCGATATGCAATTTTATCTGCTGAAAATTCTAAGTGCATTCAGAAAACTGCTTCCAACTGAACTGAGCCAATAGGAATACAGAAAACACGCATACACAACATCTCAAACATCACTTCTACTGGCTTACTTTGTTTCCCGCGTTGTTAGCCTGAAAGACTGTTTTGCTGATCTTCTGCAATTGTGATACTCATTCAACATCCCAAACATACCTGTGTCCCAGGAGAACACACCAAGCAGTATATTAAAAAGAAAGCTTTAAATATTGAGAAGAAACTTTAAATAACAAAATGTCTTGAAATAAATAGGGAAACATGTAATAACTCTTAAGCAACAGACAAAAAGGATCCACAGTGGGAACCATCAAAGACAATGCTCTGAAAATAAAAGAAACATCTTTGATTAGAACAACTTCAAGCACTGCAAGGTCAATCAAAACAAGGCCCCAAGACATAAAAGTAATGGAAAGATTGTTGTACGTATGCATGGAAGTCCAAACAGGAAAAAAAAAGTCAGGAACATCCTTTCTCACAATCAAATATGAAGCACTATCTATAAATTAGGACCCTAAGCAAAAATTACCAAATCCTGTAATTAGTGCAAGTAGGATCTGGTATGGTGATTTTTAAACATCACTAAAAATTTTCAAAGCCATTAGTTGTTAAGGAAATCCATGAGTGAAGATAAAAAAGCAGCAAAGGTATTTCAGCAGTGATACAGAAGGTAATTAAAGGTTATACATCATATCAAATTTTCAATTTTGATGAAACAGGTATCTACTACAAACACATGCTTCACAGGACTTACATCTCAAAGGCAAGAAAAAGCATGCCTCCAATTTTAAGACTGCAAAAGATTGCAAATGTTAGAAACCTTTTTTCTATCACTTCATGATAACTCACAGCTTGAATCCATCTGAGACAGCCTTATAGAAGAAATGACAGCCCCACCTCCCCCAACAAGATCAAGCAAAATGTTTATTGTAGTATTCATGTATTTCTTAACCATTTAACCTGTATAAATGGTTTCACCCTTTTCATTGTCCCTTCCTTTTCTTTGTATGTATCACTGATGATCTTTTTGACATTTTTGCTCCTAGTTTCGTTTAAAAATCACCATTAACTCTTGGTCTTGCATTATTGTGCATAGTGCAATACATTTTAGGAATGCTTGTGTTTGCATTATGGCAGAAATAGCTGTAACAGAAAACAGATCAAGTAAGATTATACAACTAAGAAAGGAATTAAGAGGCTCTTCAGACAACCAAAGGCAAGAAGGATAATTGCAACCTATGAGGTACCCTCAGTTCTAAAAATGTTTGATAAGACAAGAGAGCTATTTTGGTCATCTCTTGAGGGCCACATAATCTCTTTTTTCTTCCTTCTGAAAGTGTGTTTATTGTGCTTGCTTGTTTCTAATTACCTATGAGATTTTCAAACAAGTGCATGGAAAAGGTGACCATCCCTCAACCTCTCTGGGTAAGCAGGTAGCTATGGTTTGAATATGTCCCCCAAAGTTCATGTGTTGGAAAATGACTCCCAATGGGCAGTGTTGAAAGGTGGAATATTTAAGAGATGACCAAGTCCTGTGGCCTCCACTCTCATGAATGGATTCATGCCATCATTGCAGAAGTGTGATTTTTTTGTTTTTTAAAGGACAGGTTTGGCCTCTTGCTCACTTTCTCTCTCTTTGCCTCTTTTTACCCTTCTACTGTGGGATGTTTTGCATCATGTGATAATGCAGAAAGAAGGCCCTCACCAGATGCTGATGTCTTAACATTGAACTTCCCAGCCTCCAAAACTATAAGCTAACAAAATTTTGTTCATTGTGAATTACCCAGTCTGTGCCATTCTATTATAGCCACAAAAAAAGAACTAAGACATAGACAGAAGAGAATCACTACTGTGTAGTCAAAAGCCTTTTCTCAAATTTTTTGAGCGATCACTTGATTAACCAATCTTGAACTAAAAAATATTCCAACGTTGTTGAGAGGTTTTATTTTTATTCATATTATCACTATGCTGAATCCATCTAATAAATGAGATACCTATAAATAAGTTGTAAATGCATGACAAAAGCTTGAGTTGAGCATTTAAGATTTGAAATACATTTTTTTTCCCTCCGCAGTAATGACAGGAGGAGTATTGAATAAGCTTTCTGTTTTGTTTTATTTCAATTTTTTTAAATGAACCTGACTCTATATTTAACAATTCAGGGAATTTTAGCTAGAGGGGATCTTGATCATCTAGACAACAATTTAATTCTCAAGATTGAGACACTGAGCTGCAGAGAGGTTGTGCATTGCCAAAGGCAATGTTTGTTATAGAGTGACATTGTAGCTGAAGTGGCAATGCTAATATAATCTTGAGTTATGTTATCCGGCAGCTGGGAACCAGGTAGTACAATAGAATGTAAAAGACAAACGTGTCCTGATCTTATCTTAGTGTATATCTGGCCTTAAATATTGTAAAAAAATCATTAAATTAAGCAAATATTATTGGCCATTAGAAACGATATAAATAGTTTCATGTTTCTGTAGGATGAGAATTTTTTAGTAATGAAAACTGGAACCTGGGTTAAAAGACAATCATAGGATGTTTAAAAATGATTGAGGAGAAAGGGAGGGAACTCCAGAAAGACTACCTCCTTAAAGATATATATGTTTATTTCAAAAGGGATAAAGCTCAGAAGAGTAGGGACATTTCCAGGACCATAAACCGGAGACATTTGGCCTATCTTCCCAATTGGACAAATGTATTTTTATTCCAAAGGGCAAGATCCAAGGGCTCTTGCCTTTTAGTTTTTATGAAAAATTTGTTTTCAGTGGGGAGAAAATTCTTTTCTCCATCTCTCAGGAAGAAAGAAGGTCTGTTACACAAGCCTTCTTATGTAGATCCCAAATTCATAATTATTGAATCCTCTCCTTTGACATGGTTATTGCTAAAAGTAATAACATTATCCTTTGATTTACACATTTTATTTTTGCATCCAGGGAAATAAAAATAAATATACATATTCAACATGTGTCCCTAGAGAATTCTGTGAGGAGTTCTACTGGACTTCCTCCCCAATGGGAAAAATCATAACACATGAAAATTATTTAAAAACAAACATATCAGGAACAAAAACTAAATGAATTTCAGTCGTCTTAGAAGAAAGTCAAAAAGTAGTTAATCATAAAGTAATTGATACCCAGAAATCTGAATCCACATGAAAGAAAAAAAAAAAGCTTTGGTAAAGGTAAATAAGTAATTATAGATGATAGAATAAATACATATGTCTTCTTTGTTTTTAATTGATTTATGAATCAATTGTATATCAAAATATGGCTATAATCTATTCTTGGAATTCTATAATAAAGAAACATAATATGTCTAACAATTATAGTACAAAATGGGTGAAGAAGAACTAGAATTGTATAGAAATAGTATTTCTATACTTCACTGGATTTAAGTGACTATAAATCTGAATCAGATTCTGGTAATTTATATGGTATTATAATAAGCCTTGAAATAATTACTAAGAAAATAGCTAAGAAAGTGAAAATCCTTAAAGGAATTAAAATGTTACATTAGAAAATATTCACTTAATTGAAAAGAAAATAGTAAAGAATGAATGAAAATATAGCACAAAAGGTAAAAATAGCAAAAAAAAAAAAGAAAAAATAGAAAACAAAAGGTAAAAAAGACAGGTGCAAATTATCATATTTAAACAATAATCGGATGTGAATGGATCAAGCAATTCAATCTAAAGAGACAGACTGACAGGATTAAAACAAAAACAGCATTTAGGCAAAATAAGGAAATAGAAGGCTTGTATAACACTATAAACCCAACTAGACTTAATTGATAGCTATAAAACACTTCACCTAAAAACAGCAGAATATGCATGCTTCTCAAGTACACCTAAAACACATAGATTGTTGTTGGCTACAAAATGTATCTCAATAAATATAAAAGTACTGACATGATACCAACTATGTTCTCTAACCACAATGGTATAAAATTATAAGGCAATAATAAAAACAAATTTTACATAGAAATTTTAAAACACACACAAATAATTAATGAAATAAAGACAAAACTCACAAGAGAAATTAGAAAATACCTTTAGATAAATGAAAAAAAACCCAACACACAACATACCAAGACTTATTGGATACAACTAAAATAGTCACTAATGGGAAATTTAAAATTGCAAATGACTAAACTTAAAAAATAATGTATCAGCCGGTCTTGGTGGCTCAACCTGTAATCCCGCGCTTTGGGAGGCTGAGGTGAGTGGATTGCCTGAGCCTGAGGGTTCGAGACCTGCCTGGGCAACTTGGCGAGACCTCATCTCTACAATAAATCAAAAAGTAGCTGGGTGTGGTAGTGCGCGCCTGTAGTTCCAGCTACTCGGAAGGCTGAGGTGGAAGGATCGCCGGAGCCCAGCAGGTCGAGGCTGCGGTGGCCGGGAGCGGCCACTGCCCTCCAGTCTGGGCGATAGAGTTAGACTCAAACTAAAAAAAAAAAAAAAAAAAAGAAAAAAAAATAATGTATCAAATATGAAACCTAACATCCATCTTAAGACATTATAAAGAAAAGAAAGCAGAATGTAACGTAAACAGAAGAGAATAATAATTTTTGAGTGAAAATTATTAAAATCGGTAATAGAAAGTCAATAGAGAAGATAAATGAAAGTTTGTTTCTTTGAAAAAAATCACCAACGTTTACAATCCTTTAGCTAGGCTGACAAAGAAAAAAAAACGAGAAGAGATTCAAAGTACTAGCATTGAAAGAAAGAACATTGCAGACCTTATATAAATTAAAAGAAATAAAAAGGAATACTATAAGCAACTATATGCCAACTTATTAGAAAATTTAGATTACATAGATGACTTCTAGGAGAGACACAAGCTACTAAAACTGAGTCAAGGGAAATAGAAAAGTTCAGCTGAGCTACAACAACTAAAGATATGGAATCTATAATTTAAAAACTCCTCAATAACAAAAGCCTAAGCCCAGCTTACTTAATTGGTAAATTCTACCAAAAACTTAAGAAAACAATGAATACCAATCCTCAATTTTATCCAAAAATATATGACAAAGGAGCATTTCCCAATGTATTTTATGAGGGCAGTGTTACCTGAAACCAAAATCAAACAAATGCATGATGAGGAAAGAAAACTATAAACCAATGATCTATTACTAATATAAGCACAAAAATCCTCAGAAACAATAACAGCAAACAAAATTTGGCAAGCATATAAAAGATTATGCACCACACTTAAGTGGAAATTATCCCAACAATGAAAAATTGGTTTAAAATAGAAAATTAACTGCTGTAGTACACCATATTAATATTATGAAGGACAAAAAAAGTGATCATCTCAATAGTCACAGAAAAACCGTTTTACTAAATTCAATGCACTTTCATGACCAAAAAAAAACAACAACTCAGAAAAATAAAACTAATGTCTCCTTCCTCAACTTACTAAAGGGCACCTAACAAAAACCTAATATCACACTTAATGGTGAATGACTGTATGCCTTCAACCTAAGAATAGGAACAAGACAAGGACGTCTGTGCTTTCACCATTATCTTCTCTCTTTACTCTTTTACTTTTCCCATTCCATTTTACTTTCTCCTTTTTAATCTGGATGTCTGTGATTTAATTTTCTTGCCTAATTGTCCTGGCTGGAAACTCCAGTACAAGATTAAACAGAATAGATGTCAATATAGCCTTATCAGTTGTAACAACTGTAACGTTCTGTGGAGGGTTATTAAAAATGGGGAAGGCTGTGTATGTGTGGGACTAGGGTGTATATAAAATATCTTCATATCTTCTGCTTAGTTTTGCTGTGAGTGTTAAATTGCTCTAAAAATAGTAGATGAATTTTTTAAAATGGGCAATGGATCTGAATGAACATTTTTCCAAAAAGTTATACAAATGGCTAATAATCGGATGATAAGATGCTCAACATCATCAATCATCAGAGAAATGCCAATTGAAACTATAATGAGATATGAGTTTACGAGCACTACAATGGCTTTAAAAAAGACAGACAGGTCAGGCACGGTGGCTCATTCCTATAATCCCAGCACTCTGGGAGGCCAAGGTCAAAAGGATTGCCTGAGCCCAAGGTTTGAGTCCAGCCTGGGCAACTTGGTGAGACTTCATCTCCACAATCAATCAATCAAAAAAAAAAAAAAATTAGCCAGAAGAATAGACAATAGAAATTGTTGGCAAGAAGTCAGAATGTGAAGAAATTGGAACCCTCTTGCGTTATGTGTGGGCTGTAAAATGGTGCGGCCAGTTTGGAAAAGAGCTCCGTAGTTCCTTTACAAAAGTGAAATAGGGTTACCATATCACCTAGCAATTCCATTTCTAGATACATTCTCAAGATTACTGAAGCCATTTGTCCACAAAAAAAAAACATGTACATGGTTGTTCATTGTAGAATTATTTATAATAACCATATAGTGAAAGCAACTCAAATATCCATGGATAAATAAAATATGATCACCTCCACTTACAAAGATACTCAAATGAAATAGAAAATGTCTTCTTCACAGAGTAACATCAATTTATTGATCATCCATCTGCTACATTCTAGATACTGTCCTAAGGACTATAAGAATACAAAAATGAATAAAACACTCTACCCACCTTCAGAGAGTTAATAGTGCAGTTGGAGGGGAGAAAAGCCTTTGTAACTCTAATAGACGTTAATCTATGAATACAGCTAGTGAAAACATCATTTCTATGAGGCCAGTGATCTGACCTTGTCTAGCAGTGGTCCCTAGTATCTAAATGTTTCCTGGCATATAGTAGGAATTCAACAATTAGTTTGAATGGTTTTGCAAAAAGAGGATATGAACTCAATGAAATGGGAGTTCAGAGATGGTCATTTCTGGCTATGGAGATAAAGCCATCTGGAAACAGATAGCATTTCCCTACGTATTGAAAGCTCGGTTAGTATTGTATAGCAGTAGAAAGAGCCAGATGAAAAATGTGTGAGAGTCTTCCAGGAAGAAGTGTCAACAAAATTAAAACCAAAGACAAGGGAGCAGAAAGAGAAAATGATATTTAGAAATTAACTATCCTAGATTAGGATACATTAGGATAAGAAGTAGTGGAGAAAGGGCTATATAGGTCAAATGTTGCTGTTTTTTGTTTGTTTGTTTTCATGCCGGAGGAGGAGTGCCTTGGCTATTCACAAGTGCAATCATGGAACACTATTCTCTTGATCTCCTGGCCTGGTGCAATTCTGCCTCACCCTCTAAAGTGGCTAGGACTACAAGCATGCCTCACTGCATCTGGCTATTGATCTTTTTGCAGGAGAAAGAAGTGACAATGTGCTCCCCGGCTAAAAAGTTGGAAGAGCTTGAAAGAAATAGGTTATGTATGGGGTGAAGCTGTATGTTTCCACTTTTGTTTTGTGCCAGTGGGCTGTGGGAGCAGGGATTGTCACTGGGAATAGAAACAGAGGCAATGACATTAGCTAGTTAAAATAATCATACCTATAGGGAGTACATCATGTTTTCATTAAACTGTAGGCTTTTGTCCTAATAAAATCAATAATAATTGTTATTTTTCTATAGACTGAACATGCCTTACAGAAACATGTTCCTATTCTATTAAGTTCTGAAATAAATCATCACAACAAATTAAAAAAAAAAAAGGAAGGACTGGTAGCCTTTTCTCCAAGATTTTAGTAACACATTAAGTGAAAAAGCATGTTTCTAAAGAAAATATAATTAATTTTTTTGAAAGAATGACTCAAAGCATCATCCCCTTACCTTAAGTATTTATATTATTTTTAGCATATTTTCTTATACAATATTTTAAGAAATTACTCAATGAAGGCGATGATAATTCTAAAGCTACAGCTGTACAATTTAAATAACTTAAAACGCTATTGTCATTTACATTGATTTTAAGTAGGTGTCACTATTTTTAAATGAACACTTTAATCATTATAATTGTGTTAGTGATTTTGATCTATATTGCCTTAAGCACTTAAGTTGACATAGTTAGCCTTATCTTAGGGGTCTAGTGTAGTGCTATAAAAAGGAAATTATATATGAAAGGGTGATTACTAAAGTTAGTCAGGGACTTTCAAATGTACTTAACATAGTAGTATGTCACAAACCTATTTCAAATGTAACACTCAACTTTCATTAGTTTTAATATTCCTTTGTCTGATAAATTAAATATAATGGTGATGGCATTCTTTTTTCTTTTTTAAAACAGTAGTATGTGATTCAAAATATATTTGGACCACATCACTGAGGTGCATTTTTATGGGTTTAGTGTGTCAGATGCTCTAAATTACTGATGCCACGAAAATTGCTCAGTTATGGAACAGAGAACACCTCTTGTTTCCCAAAATGAAAAAGGTGGCTTCGGGCACAATTGGAAATTATTAATTATGTTGGATAAACAAGTAGCCTAAGGGTGACCCAAAATTCATTCAGCAAATTCAAAAGCCATTATGTAAGGTTATTATTGCACTGTGGTTGTGTATCCTTCGGTCGTGTGTCTTAAAGAACAGTGTGGGGTAACTGGCCTCAGAATAGCATGGAAAGAATTTGACAAGAAGAAAAAATGTGAGCTGAATTCCATGTATTTTTAACCATATCTAAGATCAGAGTCCCCCAAATCTGCATTTTAAAAAAGCTCCCTGATTCCCTAAAACTGAAGTCTTAGAATCACTAATGCCTCACAAATACCAGTAGTTGTCATTGTAAAAGAGCACTATTTTTAAAAATGTCTTCTTGGGCTACTTAATTTAAGAGGGTACATATTCAGGAAGCTCTTATGTAAGAATAAATAAAATTAAAAGTAAGAGACTGAATTATTTCTGTTGAAATTAAACAAATCCACTTCTTTATCCTCATTTATCTTATTCACTCAGAAAATGACTTGTAAGTACTTTCCTCTCACTTTGAAATGTATATAAAATTATTTTGAAAGTTAGATAGTCCTTTTGTCCACTTAATGCACATTTGAGAATGTGTTTCTCAAGGCTGGGAGCCACTCTTTGAAATGCAAGCCTCAAAGAAGATAATGCTCTTACTCCCAGTCTCTGTGGGAGGGTAGGAACCTAACTTTTGTGGGTATCTTGTTCCTATTTGCAAAGCTCTTGTCATAAAGTAAAAGGTTGTATGTCTCCCCCCATAAAGGTGATAAACTAATAGAGATGATCACCCCAATTACAAGATAGAGCTAGACTAAAAACTATGGTGCTGTCAGCCCTCCTTCTTTGAGGACGAGTTATTGTTCATCTAGAAACCAGCTATGTAATGGCTTGTATCTACCTGGCTGGATATGAAATTCTTTCTGTCTTTGCAATCTTAGCTGATTGCCCGTGCTGTGCATCACAATCGAGTTTAATGCTAATTCAATGACACTACCTTTGTGGGGACAATTTCTGGGTTGGGAGAAGATTTTGTTTTTAAGTACATTTCTTTAATATTTGCAAACCCAAACCCACCCCAAGTAACATGAACATGTGAAATACATTGAAACAAGGATGTGCGTCAAGTGTGGTGACTTTGGAAAACAGGCATGTTGCCATTAAAGGCATGATAATTCAATTCTTTACCACAAGCTGATATACAAATAAAACAAAACTTCAAGTTACAAACTGCCAGTTTTCAGTCTTGCTTAAGTATTAGCTGTATTCTTTAAAAAGAAATCTTAATGTATGTATATATACACATGCATACACCAGTCACTTTTGAAGTGTCATTCTTTTATAATGCCAATTTAGCAACACCAAACATATCACATCTGTAAACTTTTTTCTATATAAAACTGTTGGGAAGACATCGCTTAAAATGTCGTGGCAAGAAACTGCCTGCTATAGCAGCCCACGGCCTTCCATCCGTTAAGGACTATTATGACAGATGGACTTTTCACAAGCACCCCATCACCTAGACTTGTCCTCGAAAATGACCAGCCACAGAAAACTTCAATCCCTACCATGAACAATACTTCTTCATTTGAAATGTCCCCAAAATGCTGGTTTGCCCCCTTCCAGCCAATCAAGAACTGTCAAATATACCTGAACAAGTTTCCTCTCCTTCCACATCTCACCTTAATAGAATTCTCATCCATCAAAAAATGCTTCAGTATTTTTTCTTCTTTTTTGCTGTGTAAAACTTTGAACCTCTGCCGAAATGAAAGTGATGACAGATGGGTTTCCTTGCTGCAAGTTTGTAAATAATCAGCCTATGTTAATTTTGACTTGGGCTAAGTTTTATATTTGATAGTGTATCAAGTATATTTACTTATTTCTTGTTCTATCCTACATAACAGAGAGGATTTCTGAGGGCAAGAGTGTGCAAGTTTATTATTGAAACCTCACTGCCTGACACAGTGCCTGGCATTTTAATAGATCCAGCTGATATTGTGTGACAGACAGATGCTACCTCAATTAAACCGTTATTTTAAAAAGAATCCTGAATTTTGATTGTAGTGTATTTTACGAAAATAAACAAAGACCGTCTGAATGGGAACAAGTGGAGGCTATTTATTCACAGCAAACGAATCAGCCACCATCGCTTGCATTTTGGAAGAGACCCAAAGACTTACAGAGAAGTAGGGAAGCTTTTCAATGGAGAAAAGAAAAGGCTTCACATGTGCCCTGATTGGAAGATGTTGGTGTGACAAGGTTGTAGGCAGACTAACTAGAGATGGGACATCATAAAAGACTGGGTGGGAGCACAGAACTGGCTTTCTCTAGTTAATCCTAAGTTGGAAGTGATGACAAAAATTAGCAAAGCTGTCAGTTATTAATCAAGGCCTGCCCATTTGGGAGCCAGTTGTTACTGAGATTATTTTTTGGCTTTTTGAATACATGACTAGAGATGGCTCTCTGACTTCCTAAGGGTTTGACTTATAGCAAACTGGCTTCCTGGCCTGGTTGCTGCAATGGTGGATCCAGGTTCTATTTTTTATATATGGTCTGGCCGTTGTTCACTTGTAAAATTTGGTCTCTGGATTCCTCCATTAGTATCTTTAATAAGACTCCATTGTGAGTTCCTTCTTCTTAAAAAGCAGATCTAAGCCGGGCTTGGTGGCTCAGCCTGTAATCCCGCACCTTGGGAGGCGGAGGTGAGCGGATTGCCTGAGCCCGCGGGTTTGAGACCCGCCTGGGCAACTTGGCAAGACCTCATCTCTACAATAAATCAAAAAATTAGCCGGGCGTGGTATCGCGCGCCTGTAATTCCAGCTACTCGGAAGGCTGAGGCGGAAGGATCGCCGGAGCCCAGCAGGTCGAGGCTGCGGTGGCCGGGAGCGGCCACTGCACTCCAGTCTGGGTGACAGAGTGAGACTCCAACTCAAAAAACAAAACAAAACAAAAAACAAAAAACAAACAACAAAAAAAGCAGATCTAATTCGTCTTCTCCAGGCTCTCAAACCCTTAGGGATCCTTATTACCTACCAGAGAAAGCCAAAATCCTTCAGCTTGGAACCATCCAGTTGGCCTTCGCAGCCAGCTACTCTCTTCCATGCATGCAGTGCTGTAAGCAAGCTGGAGTCCTTGTGTTTGCTAAACAACCATGCTTCCTGATTTTGTGCCTTTAGCTCAGCAGTTTCTTTCTGATCCCATCTCCACCCATGTCCCATCTCTGCCAATTCCAACCGTAGTGTCCCCAAAGGCCAACTTTAAATGTGTTTTCCTTTTCCAAACATTCCATAAAACTTCGCTTTAAATACTGTTCAGGGTGGAGCACTATGTAAGTGTAATATGTATATATTACTTTTATCCGCGTCAGAAGTTATCCAATCTGAAAAAAAGGAAAAATGTGGACGGCACATTTTTTTCAACGCCAAATGGAAGTAGAGCATGTTTAGAGGAATGCACATGGCTAAATTCACAAAGTACACAAATTCAAAACTTAAGAAAGGAGAGTTAGATTTTAAACTGAATTTAAGAAGTTAGATTTGAACTTGTAGATATTACTGGTTCCTTCATTAATGAAGAACTAGAATAGAATTTTTGCTATGTATACATTTTATATATTCATGAGTCATGCTTTAAAATTTTTGGAAGCTATCTTCCACTATAGATGGGTCAAAAACACCAGCAGGTAATAAAACTATTCTGTATAAAACCATAATTGTGGATACATGTCATTATGCATTTGTCCAAGATCATAAAATGTACAACATCAAGAGTTAACCTTTCTTAATGAGTACAATGAACTCTAGGTGATAGGCTATGACAATGTACCACTCTACTTGAGGATATTGAAAATGGGAAAGACTAAGCATGAGAAGGGACTAGGATTTTATTTTGTTTTTTATTTTTTATGTTTTTTGAGTTGCAGTCTCACTCTGTCGCCCAGACGGGAGTGCAGTGGCACGCTCCCGGCCACCGCAGCCTCGACCTGCTGGGCTCCGGCAATCCTTCCGTCTCAGTCTTCCAAGTAGCCGGAACTATAGGCGCGCTCTACCATGCCTGGCTAATTTTTGATTTATTGTAGAGACGAGGTCTCGCCAAGTTGCCCGGGTGGGTCTCGAACCCACAGACTCAGGCAATCCACTCTCCTCGGTTTCCCAAAGCCCTGGGATTACAGACTGAGCCACCAAACCCGGCCAGGACTAGAATTTTATGAGAAATCGTTCTACTCAATTTTGTTTGGAACTTAAAATTGCTCTAAAAAATAAAATTTATTAAAAATAAAACAAAACAACTGTAGATGTGCTTTAAGTTTTTTTCCATTTTTTTATTTCCTTAGAGATCTTATTACAATACCTTGCACATAACATATTTTCAATACATGTTTGATGAATGACACATTCAAGTTTGGTTAATAATGAACCCAAAGAATTATTTTTTTGCTTAATCACCAAAATACAACCTTACATCTTTAGTGAAAGCTAATGTTTTGATGGTGTGTGTATGTGTGTGTGTGTGTGTGTGTGTGTGTGTGTGTGTGTGTGTGTTTCATTAGGAAGGCAGGAATATTTGGTTTTCCACATAAGCAGATTAGAATGTGTAAATGAAGAGTATATGTTCACTTATATCATCAGATTATAAGAAATAATTTGTACTTACAATAAAAAATGTAAAGCCACAAATAAGCCATAATCTCCATGAAAAAGGCAAGGACCACTCTTAGAAGTCTACACTATCAGATGGAATTATTCAACCATA
>CAUYQG010124047.1:0-17039 GCA_963574415.1 Tarsius wallacei | reverse complement strand
TATATTCTCAGTAGGGAGATTGCAGGGTTGTATGGAAGGTCGATTTTTAGATCTTTTAAGAATTGCCAAAATGTTTTCCACAGAGATTGTACTAGTTTACACTCCCACTAAAAGTGTAGAAGTGTTCTCTTTATACCACATACTCTTCAGCATCTGTTATTTTTTGAGTTATTGATGATGACCATCCTGGCTGAAGTTAGGTGGTATCTAAGTGTGGTTTTAATTTTCATTTCTTTGCTAACTAGTGAGGCTGAGCTTTTTTTCATATATCTGTTGGCCGCTCATATGTCTTCTTTTGAAAAGTGTCTGTTCATATATTTTGCCCACTTTGTAATAGGGCTATTTGTTTTTTTTTTTCTTTTTGGCACGTTTGAGTTCCCTGTAGATCCTAGATCTTAGGCCTTTGTCAGTTATACCATTGGCAAATATTTTTTCCCATTCTGCAGGCTGTCTCCCTACTCTCTTGATGGTTTCTTTTGCTTTGCAGAAGTTTTCAGTTTAATGAAATCCTACTTGTCTATCTTATCTCTTATGGAATGGACATCTGGGGTTTTGATCCAGAATTGATTGCCTACTCTGATTTCTGTAAAGGTGTCTCCTGTGTTTTCTAAGATTCTTATAGTTTGAGGTTTTATGTCTAGGTCTTTGATCCATTTAGAATTGATTTTTGTGTATGGTGATAGTAGGGGTCCTGTTTCAATCTTTTGCATGTGGTCAGCCAGTTTTCTCAGCACCATTTGTTGAATAGGTTCTCCTCTCCCCAGTAGTTGGTGGTGGAGGCTTTGTCGAAGATGAATATTTTAAAACTAAATATTCTCCTCTAAGAAGCTCTTTAGCTGTGTTCCAAAAATTTTGTTGTGTTTTGTAATTCTTCAATTAATATATTTTCTAATTTCTTACAAGAGTTATTTTTATTTATTTATTTATTTTACCCATGAGTTATTTAGAAGGCTGTGGTTTAGTTTCCACATATTTGGAATTGTCTAGGTATCTTATTGCTATTGATATCTAATTTAATACAATTGTGATCAGAGAGTATGCTTTTGTTTTGTTTTTGAGTCAAAATTCACTCTGTCGCCCAGGGTGGAGTGCATTGGCATGATTGTGGTGATCACAGCTCACAGCAGCCTCAGCCTCTTGGGTTCAGGTGATCCTTCCACCTCAGCATTCCAAGTAGCTGGGACTACAAGAATGCACCACCACAACTGGCTAATTTTGGAATTTTTTGTAGATATGATGTTTCACTACGTTGTCCAAGCTTCTCTGGAACTCCTGAACTCAAGCAGTATGCCCTACTTGGCCTCCCAAAATGCTAGGATTACAGAAGTGAGTTACCACACCTGGCCAGAGAATATACTTTGTATGATTTCAATTTCTTGATGTTATTGACACTTTTCATAGCTGAATTTAAACACATTTCAAATATACTTTAAACACAATCTTATACTCTTAGGCTTTTAATTGAAAAGTTAGTTCCGTTTACATGCAGTATAATAATTGATGTGCTGAATTCAAGTCTCTCAACTTGGTACAATATTGGTTGCACATTTACCTTATATATACATATTTTTTGCTTTTCTGTCCATTTATTCTGTCTTTTTCCTGAGTAAATTAAATATTATTAATTTTTTTAATCTCCTGTATTGACATTTTAGCTATACGTCTTTGCGTTATTATTTTTTTATGGCAACACTTGTGCTTAAGTTAAAGCATCAAATATTACTATACTACTGAATAAACATTTTAGAACGTTATAGTAACATGATTTTAGTTACTTTCCTGTATTCCTTCTTACAGAACTAGGGTTGCATCTGATATTCTTTATTTTCAGGCTGAAGTGTTTGCTTTTTTTTTTTTAGCATTTCTTTAATACAGGTATACTGAAGATAAATCTTTGAGCTTTTGTCATTCAAAGATTTTCTTTATTTTTACCTTACTTTGTGAAGGACATGTTCAGCTGATATAAAATTTTAAATTAAAATTTTCTTTCTTCTGGAAATTTGAACATTTATTTCTGTTGTCTTGTCTTCTTGACTTCATTATTTTAGATAAGAAAATCATCACTCATATTATTTTGCCCTTTTAAATAGTGTGCCATCTTTCTGTGGGTGCTTTTAATATTTGCACGTTGTCTTTGACTTTTTGGTGTTTTCATTATGATGTGCTTAGATGTGGTTTTCATTATTGTGAGGTGGGGAGGTGGGACGAGGTCTGCCTATGTTGCCCAGGCTGGAGTGCAGTGACATTTACAGGCTCAGTCATGGCTCACTGCAGCCTCAAACTCCTGGCCTCAAGCAAGACTATTCCTCTCAGCCTCTTGAGTAAGGTGTGCTTTTCTCTAATTAACTTTGACTGAGATTTGCTAAGATTCTTGGACTTGAGAATTAGTGTAATTTAATAATTATTAAGCTGATGGGAATTATCTCTTCAAATATTTCTGCCATATTCCCTTTTTTCTTTATGATTTTAATTAAAATGTTAGATTCTTTGAATTTGTACTACAAATCTCAAATCTGTATTTGATAGAACAAAAACAGATGACAAAAGAGACTAAGCTATACTTATATTATAATATAATAAAAGGTGTTACACATCTTCTTTTATAAGTTTGACTGCTAGACTAGGAACCAAAAAAAAAAAAAAAAAGATCTGTAGTTTAGCAGGGTTTTTTGAAGTTTTAGTATGACTTATTTCAACACTGGCTTCAAATGTTTTGAGAATGGGATCAGGACTTTCTGATACACTGACTTTAGGTTCTAAGCACTGCTGTGATTGCAGAGACCTGCTTGGGCTTCACAGAGAAACTGCCAATTTTTGGAACTGTGGGATACCTCTCCATGCATTGTAGCTTGGCTGCCTGGTGTTTCATTTCCTGGGATGTTCCTTTTGCTCTCCCATCCTGCTCCCTGCTTCCCAAGCCCCAGACTTCTCTTTAGCACTATTGCCACTCCTTCTAAATTGAGCAGGTAGTGGCCTTATAGTTTGTAAAAGTCTTGAATGCCTAACAGAGATTTTCTTGGCTCACTCTCCCTAACCATCTTTTGTAGCTGAAACCCTAAGTTTTTTCAAGTTTAGCTCTTACTTGCTATGGGTCACAAGACTGAATACTCAGAATGCACTTAAAGAACATACTTCAACCCTCTTGTCTTCCATTCTTTGACTGCTGAGGGATATTTGCACTTGGTGGGGGCTTCACATATCTCAGGAGGAGGGTCTCTCAGTTCTTCCATTCTAAAAACAGCTTTCTTGATGCATATTTGACACATGTGACATATACTAAAATGCACAAATTTAAAAGGTATAATTTGATAAGCCTTGGTATATGTATATGGTAGCAAAACCATCACTATCACCATTACCAACACCACTATCAAAATAATGAAAATATCTGTGACTCCAACAATTTCCTTCTACCTCCTTGGTATTTCAAATCTCATACTTTCCCTTGTTCCACTATCCCTATGTCCACACAACAATTGATATACTTTTTATCACTACATATTAGCTTATATTTTATACAAATGTGTATACATGGAATCACATGAGGGAGAATAAAAGAAATGGAATTAGTTTTTGGGGGGCAGGCCCCTTGTAGTAAAGCTTTCTCCTGCTAAGTTAGTGTTCTGAAAACCCATTGGCATCAGTGTACCAGCTAGAAGTATTATGAGAGTCTGTGTTCGGCTTCAGTGAAATTTTGGGGGGAGATTTCTTTATCATGCTTACCCATTTCATGACAGGTGATTTATGAGTACACCTGCCCGCATCACACTAAGTGTTCAGCAGTTTTTGACCAAAGCAGTATGATTCCCTTGTCCCATCCTCCCAATTCACCCAATATAGCCCCAAGCAACTTCTTTTTGTTTCCCTGGATGAAAAAGGTCTTCAAAGGGAAACATTTTGCCAATGTGGAAGAAGTAAAACAAAAAACCAGCAGAAGCACTAAAAGGCACTAAAACTGACAAGTTCAAAAACTATTTTGAGGAATGGAAAAAACAACTCGATAGGTGTACTGCATCAAACCAAGAGTACTTTGAAGGTGACAGAAGTTTAAACATGAAAGAATGGATACACAATTTCTTCTAAATAAATTCTGAGGTTTTTTGGGTCCCCCCTCGTACAATATGTTATCATTTATATAGTGCACATAAAAGACTTAAAGAAATATTATATGTTGTTTAGGAATACACAAAGATGAGACACTATATATATATAAATAAATATGAGGAGGTAAACAACAAATTTAGGAAATTCATTTCTCTTGAGGAGGAAGAGAAAAGTGCTCCTGGGAAACAGGATGTATTTTTATAAGCTGGAAGATAGGCACTTATTTGTAGGCCTGAAATAGTTCATAACAAAAATTTTAAATAGTAACCTTGAAGTTTTTAAGCAAAATTGGCTTTCATCCAAATATCCTTAAGACTTAAGAAGATGGGATTATTGATGGGGGCTCAGGGAGAGGAGGACACTATTTCTAAGAAGTGCCTACCAGGAAGGTGGCAGAAGGGATGACTGTGTCAAGAGCAATTCCTGAGTGGGGATCGCAGGCCTGAGGTGAGGCTCTGAGGAAGGCCCTCGGGGATGAGAAGGTGGTCTGTTTTAGGAATAGGATTCTTTCTATTGCAAGTCACAAGAAAACTAGCCAAATTGTGATGAAAATAAATAAACAAAAGAAACACATCGGCTCATATAATTGAAAAGTCCAGATCTAGTTTTGATGTTCCAATGGGATTTTTCCACCTCATCACTGCTGACATTTTGGGCTGGATAATTCTTTGTGGTGGGGGCTATACTGTGCATTGTAAGCTATTTAACATTATTCCTGGTCTCTACCCACTAGATGCCAGTAGTACTTCCCCACCTCCAGTTATGACAATCACAAATGCCTCCAGATATTGCCAAATGTATTCTTGGGGAGGAGGGGAAAAAATCACCCCCAGCTGAAACCCACTGCTCTAGAGAAGCTTACCCAGTGACTAAAAACGTTGTCACCAAGAACTGGTTTCTCATGACCAAGGCATGAACCTTCTGAAGTCTCATTTCATCCTCAGAGTCCACATGGTGGTTCTCTGGTAGTTCCATACACTACCCTTGTGGCAGCAAAATGGTGATTACAATTCTGGACTTCACTGTCCAGATCCTCACTGTCTAGGGGAAGAGAAAAGGCCACCCCCACAGAATAGATGACTGCATATTCCCATGCAAAATTCCCAGCATGTTTCCTCACCCCACTCTGCTCCGATTGTTAGTTGTTGTCTTAGTCCACTTTGTGCCACTATAACAAAATAACTGAGATGGGGCAATTTATAATGAGCAGAAATTAATTGGCTCATGGTTCTGGAGACTGGGAAGTCCAAGATCAAAGGACCAGCATCTGGTAAAGGCCTTTTGTTTCATCATCCCATGGAGGAAGGTCAAAGAAAGGAAAAGAGAGAGTAAAGATTGAACTTGCAGCCTCAAGCCCTTTTAAAATTGGCTTAATCCATTCGTGAGGGTGAAACCCTCATTACCTAAATATCTCCCATTAGGATTTGCCTTTCAACACTGTTGCACTAGGGAGTAAGTTTCCAACACATACTTTTTGGAGGACACATTCAAACCATAACATTCCACTCTTGTCCCCTGAAAATTTATGTCCTTCTCACATACAAAATATATTCATTCCTCCAGTAACTCTCAAAGTCTTAACTCATTTCAATATCATCTCAATAGTCCAAAGTCCAAAGCCTCATCTAAGTCAGATATTGGTGAGACACAAGGTACGATTCATCTTGAGGCAGATTTTCCTCCAGCTATGAGCCTGATATCAAATTAAGTTATCTGCTTCCAAAATACAATGGGACAAGCATAGAATAGACATTCCCATTTCAAAAAAGAGAAATAGGCAAAAAGAAAAGGGTAATTGGTTCTCAGCAAGTTCAAAACCCAATAAAAAGGAAAAAGGACATTAAATCTTAAGGTTCCAGAATAATCTTCCTTGACTCTAGGCCCCACCTTCTGGGCATACTGGGGTAAAGACTGGGCCCACAAGGTCTCCCAGCCCTGCCCCTATGCCTTTGTTTGGCTCAGCCAGGGCAGCAGCTCTCACCTGGTGCCTGAAGCTCTCCCACACTGGTATTGCACACTGATAGCTCTGTGGTTCTGGGGTCATAGAGGTGGTCACCCCCATGGGTCCACTAAGCATTGCCTTAGTGAGGACTCCCTGTTGTGGCTCCACCTACCCCCCAGGTCTCTATCTGAGCCCACAAGCTGTCTGAAATATCCTTTGAAATCTGAATAGAGGAAGCCATGCCCTACAACTTTTGCATGCTGTGCACCTTCAAACTTAATGCCACGAAAATTTGCTGCCTGCATCTTCCAATGCTATGACCAAGCCATGCCTGAGCCCCCCTGAGCCACATCTGGGATGACCGAAGAGCACTGTGACAGAATTCAGGAAGCAGAGAGTTAAGGCAGCCCTAAGGATTGAGCCCCAAGGTTTCAAGGGAGACCTAGGCTTCTCTTTTGGCATGCAGTCATGTGTCACTTAGGGCTAACTTTCTGACAAATATGTTATTAGGCAATTTTGTCATTGTGCAAACATCATAGAGTATACTTACACAGACCTGGAAGGTATCGCTTACTACAAGTCTGGGTTGGATGGTATAGCTTATTGGTCCACCATGACCAAAAGTTGTTATGGGGTACATGACTATATTTCCTTCCCTCAGGCCTTGGCACTATGGGCCTGTGATGGGAGGGGAAGCTCTGGTAATCTTCAACATACCTTAGTGTCATTCTTTCACTGTCCTGATGAATAGCTTCTGGCTTCATTTTATGCATACTAATCATTTTATCAATCAGTCCCTTTGCCACACCCTTGGTTTCCTCTCTTGAAAATGCTCTTTCATTCTCTACCACATGGCCAGACTGAGCATCTTTCAAATCCTAAAGTTCTGTTTTCTTTTCATTATAAATTCTGTCTTTAAATCATATCTCTCTTCTCTCATTTTACTGCATGCAGTTAAAAGAAGCCATGCAGCTTCTTAAATATTTTGCTTAGAAATTTCTTCCACCAGATATTCTGGTTCATTGCTCTTAAATTCTGTCTTCAAATAAAGCCCTGGGGCATGGACACAATTCAGCCAAGTTCTTTGCCACTTCATAACAAGCATGGCCTTTACTCCAGTTTCCAATAAGATATTCTTCTTTTCCGTCTGAGACCTCATCAGAATGGCCTTTGCTGTTCATGTTTCTACCAACATTCTGCTCACGACCACTTAAGTAATCTCTCAGAAGTTCCAGACTTTTCTTACAGTTCTTCTCTTTTCTGAGCCCTCACTAGAATTGCCCTTAATGTTCCAATACAGGCTTTTTCTAGCCTGCTTCCCCAAACTCTTTCACCCTTTGCCTGTTACTCAGCTCCAAAGCCACTTCCACATTTTCAGATATTTATTACAGCAACACCCTGCTTCTCCAGTACCAATTCTCTGCCTTAGTCCACTTTGTGCTGCTGTATAACAGAATATCTGAGACTAGGTAATTTATAATGAACATAAATTTATTGACTCATGGTTTTAAAGGTTAGGAAGTCCAAGCTCAAAGTCCATCTGCTGAGGGCCTTCCTGCTACATCATCCCATGGCAGAATGGCAAAGAGAAAGAGAGAGAGAGAGAGAGAGAGAGCAAAAGATTGAACTCACAGCCTCAAGTCCTTTTATAGTTTATAATCAGCATGAATTCATTCATGAGGTTGGAGCCTTTATGACCTAAACACCTCCCATTAAGCCTCATCTCCCAACACTGATGTATTGGAGAGTAAGCTTCTGGGGAACTCATTCAAACCATAGTAGTGCCCATGGCCGAGCCAATGCCTGTGGTTAGAGGGACAGAATATGCTGATTAACCTAAACCCATCAGCACCCACTGCTAGAGCTTGGATGGGGCCACCTCCTTTCCCCAAGTCACATAGCTGAGGGAGATAGAGTGGCTTCCCGAACATGTCTGTGAACCATTCCCAGAAGGCGGGAGAACAGCCACTAGGCACACAATGAATGTCATTACAGGTTATTACAATGGATGTTTCCACATAATTGATGCTGCATACCAAAGTGAAGAGACTGAAAACAAATTTCACAATTCTTAGACCTCTTAGCAGGCATCCAACCCAAATCAAAATAGAGAGACACACACACAAGAAAAGACTGGAGCTGGAAAACAAAATGGGGTGAGTGTTTAATGGACAACACCATCTTCTTCACCAGAAGCTATAGAAGGGCCCTTAATGGAATCCACAGAGACCCCATGATGTAACACCTAGCATTGTAGGAACCCTTAAACTGGTATCTGAAACAGATGCACACTGTGAAATCTCAAATGAGAGGCTGTGACTGTCGGCCTGAGATAGCAAAGCAGAAGAAACAGTGTGGGCTGCAATGGGAAGTCTCTGCCTGTTAAGGCAGATCTGAGCCCCTTCCCCCACAAGGAGACTGTGATGTCCTGCAGCCATCCAAATTTTGCCAAGAGATCATCTAAACCTGAATGAAGGAACTCTAGTGAGTTTAACACTGCTGTGTGGCAAAGGCTGCTGCAAAACTGAAGGTTAAGGGGTCTTTATGAGGCTGGGCAAAGGCATCCAGAGAAGAAGTCTCAGTTGAAAGACACCTCTTTGGCCTTCCCACCCCCATTCCCTACCTCCCACCAGCCCTCTGAAAGCAACAGAAACCTCCAAAACTTTTAGCTCAGCTATGAAAAGAAGAGAAATGCTGGGGTTAAAAGGGAGACAAAGACCCTGTCCTTCTTCACTGTAAAGGACCCCGTTAGCTGGCATTTTTAAAAGTCCAGATTGTTTATTATCTAGGACTAAACCATTTTAATTACTGAATTGAGACTGTATTTGTTGTTTAAAATGACCAGAGATCTTTTTATTACCTAAAAGCCAGGAGAAAATTATGGGGGCTGCCTGAGACAGAGATTTCATCCTCAGGCAAGGGAAAAATGGTCCTCACTGAATAAATTTTAAAGGGAGAATGAGAGCAAAAATAAAACTGTGTTTCGGTCATATCCTCAGGTTGTGCTCATTCAGTGTGCAGGCTCCATGTCCTTTAGTGGCTCCCAGGGAAGAGGATCTAGCAGGACTGAAGACATAGATGAGGGCACAGGGAAACAATCCCCCAATACAGGGAGGCCGAGTCTGATCCAAGGGTCTGGTCCAACAAGTTTGAACCTAGAAGATACATGGGGCCTTTCTCATAAGAGAAGAAATGAGGTTGCCTATCAGAAAAGAAAGGAGGCAAGTGCCACCCAGCAGGCAGCAGCAATTATAGAAAAATGTCCCCTAGCAGAGAACAGTGCCCCTGTAGAATAAGTTAAAGGCCACCCTGGAACTTGCCTAGGGATCTCTAGTTTCCCTTCCCCTCACAGGGCCTCATCTAGATTACCAGGTTAACACTGTGATTATTTACCATAGGCTCTGCCATGGTTATGAACAATGGCTGATTTTCTTGCCTTCTGTCCCAAAGCAATGTGACCCAGGAAGCAAAAGTTACCAAAGGTGCTGATAGGCCAGGGGACTAAAGGATCCTGGCTAGGGTCGGTCCTCATTTCATCTTGTTCCAAGCAAAAGGCTACATGTGGGCACTCAATTTCTCTCTGTCCTCCATGAAGGCCCTCGAGGGCCATGCCATGCTTCTCCTAAAGGCTCTCCACTGACTTCCTGTTTATTGTTCTGCTTTGGCCATTAACTGGCAAAAAGCAAAGGGAATTGCAGAAATCAGCCTAGTCTTAATAAAACTAAGGCAATACATGGCTCACAGAACCATCTCCCATTCTGACAAGTGTATGCTAATTGCATTCTGTCTCCTTGCAAATTACAGCTATTCCTCGGGTTTTAAAAAATTTGACATTCTATTTTGATTGAGGCAGCTTCTTGTTTCCTCTAGCACTGGGAAAGGGGAGAGGACTGGTGGGGCTAGGGGCGGACACTGCCCTCACAGGGGGAGCACAGATGTTGCAGTAGGGTTCAAGGCCTTTGGGGAGAGGAACATTTTTGACTTCACAGCAAGTTTGAACCTAGAAGCCTTTCTGCTTCTGGCAGATTTAGGCAAATTGGGTTTAAACCCTCAAATTTCATAGCTCCCATGGATCCAGGGCGCTCTTTGTGGTTTCTGCAAATTCCTGGCTATACTTTCTCCTGGGGTCCTCGGATTTTGCTCCTCTTGCTGAGTGAATCATCCTGACTTGTCTGCACATCAACTGGTACACAAATCTCAAGAAATCCAATCAAAGTTATGATTGCATCAGTTCATCGCCTTGTCTGAGGTCTTGAGGAGTTACAGCAGGAATTTCATCATGCACAACATTCTGCTGTTTGTCTAGTGCAGAGGCTCTCTAAGTGTGATTCAGGAGGAATCTGGGTATCTGAGAGATCTAAACTCCTTTTATAACCACACCTAGATGTGATTGGCCTTTTCCACTCTCATTTCCTCCCAAGTGCTTGGTGGAGTTTTCCAGCATCCGCATGTCTGATGGTGTCACCACTCTGAGGGCTGATGGAGTATATGCTTGTGTGTTCTGGTGTCTTAAAATATTCTCAGTTTGAATTTCCAATATGATGAAAAAAATACATTTTTTTAAATGTAAAAAAAAGTTCTTTGGGGTCCTCAATAATTTTTAAGGGACCAAAGACTTTGCGCACCACTGTTCTAGTACATCCCCTCAAGCCCTGCTTTCCTTCCAAGCTGCTGTTTCTGCTGAGATCCTCACCCAAATATGCAGCACCCCCCCATCCCCCACCCAGGAGATAGGATCCATCTAGTCCTGTTCCAATTGTTTCTCAACCAAGAGCCGTGAGATTGCTTTGCTTCTGCAGCCCCCCATGCAAGTATAATACATCAGTGGTTTCTCTATCCCAGGGCAAAGCACTGTCAAATCTGGCAAAACAACTTGCCAAGATTCCCAACATACTTGGGAAAGAATGCACCACATTCTTGAGCTCATTCCTAAGCTCTTCTTCATGGCAGAGTTTAGTGTGGGGAGTAAGTTTATTACTACCCATTTTATAGAAGGCAAAATTGAGACTCTGGAGACCTATGGTAAGGCTTGGAATAGAACTATCTAATCTGTGATTGCCAAACAGACGTGCCATAGAGTCTCTTAAAGTCAGCTTTGACATGGTCTCTCTCGCTTCTCCACTGCTTTTGCTCCCCCCCATCTTCTCTCTTCCTCCTCTTCACCCTTTCTTCTTGCTCCCTCTTCTTCCTCCTTTTGGTTCTCCTTCCCTTATTTTCTTCCTCCAAGCTATTTAAGGTGTTCCTGTTTGTATCTTTGTCAGGTTTCCCTGAAAATAACAGTGAATTTCAATAAATGCAAATGGCAGAGAAGTTCGGACAGTGACAGTTGATCAGAAGCAGGGAGGGGGCCCTGTCAGCATCACTGCACAGCTTCCCTGACTCCGGGCAGAACAATAACCCTGAAATGAATTCCTCAGCTTCATAAGTCCCCTGGCTTGAAGAAAATGTAAACTGGCACTCTCCAATCTCCACTCAGCCAGGAGCCATGAAGGCTCATCTACCCCTGCTAATTCCTCTAACTTCTCCCATCAGTCCCATTTCCACCCTTATCCTCAGCAGAGGTTTCCCACTACTGCAGCAGATCTCACTCTTTCACTGATGCCTTTGAGTCAGGATCTGAGGATAGAAAGGTCAATTAGATGCAATCTCTGCCCAAAAGGAGTTCACAGGTCAACAAGAGACAGACACAATCAGATAAAGGTGGTGTCATGGGATAAGCGTGGACTAAGTACCACAGGACAGTTGACTTGGCTGTCAGACTTTTTTTATTCTGTGGCTCTTGGGGGACTGTTGGGAGTGGAGTGTTAGTGAGACAGGAGGACAGGAGGTTAGGAATTAACTGAGGAATTAACTGGGCTGTTTAAGGACTTAGTAGCACAGATCACAAGTTTGGGTTATCACAGACTCCATACTAATAGTAATATCTCAGGCACCTGAAAATGTGTGTGTGTGTGTGTGTGTGTGTGTGTGTGTTTTGGGGTGGAAGGGCAAGGGGCAGAGTAAAATAGAAACAGGAACTTCCAAGCTGTTTCATGGAGGCAGTATGATTATGATTATGAACACTGGCCATGGAGTTAGATGACCCGGAATTTACAAACCAGCTCTGTCACTTACCAATCTATATGACTTTGGGCAAGTCCTTTAAACTCAATTGTACCATCTGTATGAGGATTACAGAAATTAATGTATACCAAGTTCTTAGAAAAGTGACTAAAAGTATGAGGCAGTAAATATATAAATGTTAGTTGCAATTAGTATGGGATTAAAGAATGACTGAAATAATTCATGTACAGTATTAGGCACAGTGCCTAAAACATGGTGACCCACCCATTGGAGGAAAGGACATCCAGCTCAAGCTCAACCCAGAGGCCCAGTTTCTCAGGGACAATCCTCAGGTGTGACGGGAACAGGTTTCCAGACCTACCTCACCCCACTCACCAAACAAAACAGGGCTCCAAATACACAGGCAGGCCTATGGATGCTGGGCGAGTATTTGGGGATGACATTGGAGGTGAGTGCTAGGTATGGGTGGCTGAGGCAGGCAGCAAGTGGCTGAGTCTGTGTTTGTACATCCATCATCCGTGGTCATCCTAGGATGAGGCCCATAACCAGGCCTGGGGACATTAGGGCAGCCTTCACCAAGGAGGCAATGTTTCAGTTAGATGTGTGAAGATAAGTAGGCGTTTTCCAAGATTATGTACGAATCGAGTCATATAAATGTCATTTCTACCACACTTCTTGAAATAGCTTAACGTAACTTTCTAGAATACTGGTTCGTGCATTTTAAAGTTGAATTTTTTTATTATGTTGTTGGAATTTTACATAGTAAAAAGCTACAGCTAATTGGTAATAGGTGAGGATCACCAGTCTTATCAGTGAAGACATTTAGAACTGGACTGATATGTATACATATAGTTGTATATGTATACATACAACTATAAATGTATGATTACAGTTTAAAATCATTGCTGGCCCATTTAATCCTCAAAACACCTTCCAAAGTGGGTATCAGTATCCCCATGTTACACCTGAGGCAACGTGGAAGTTTGATTATTTTCTTCTGCCTGGAAGCCATGAAAATCCTTCTGTGGACCTCTGGGTAGATGTGTAGGAAGCCACCCATGCTCCCTCAGCTGGCTCCTGGTTACCTCTGGTGGCGATTGGTAACTCACCAGCTGGAGCACAACATGCTATGTGTCTAAGAGCAAGGCAAAGCAAAAGAAACTCTCCAGACTGTCTTGTTCTAAAATACCAAGACCACTGGGAGAATGAACAAAGCCCTTTGGGATGGGCATTTTATGGGTCAACTTGACTAGGCTATAGTCCCCAGTTACTCAATCAAACACTAATCTAGGTGTTGCTATGAAGGAATTTCGTAGGTGTGACTCAAGTCCATTTTCAGTTGGCTCAAAGTAAGGGAGATCTCCCTTAGATAATCTGGGTAGTCCTGATTTGATCAGCTGAAAAACCTTGCGAGCAGAGCTGTTTCTCTGAGGAAGACAAACCTGTGGTCAGCAGCTGGTACCCCACACCTGGGAGTGCTAGCCCATCCTTCCTGATGATCTATACTACAGATTTTCCACTTGACTAGCCTGCCCCCACAATCATGGAGCCCAACTCTGAGCAATAAATCCCCTCAAATACATCTCTTACTGGTTCTGTTTTTCTGGTTGCTCCTGGTGAATACACCTTTTTTACCCTGCATCCTCTCTGACTTAGATTATTGTCATAGTCTTCCAATAGGCCCCCACATTCAACTCTCTTACTCCAATCTATCCTTCATACGGTGCCAGAGAGTCCATTCTCAAACGCAAATCTGATGTTTATGTTTCCTGTCCTGGGACTTTCTTACCCTAATCATGGTCAGGAGTCACAAGGCCAATATAAAGAAGACAGAAACCCTATGGCTTGCAGGCCTCGGGGACTTGTTAATGCTGCATGTTGGTGATTAAAGCACTGATTACTCACCCTTTCTCCCTCTGAAAAGAGACCCAAATTACCAGATGAGGAGCCAATTATCAGCTTTATTTGGGGCTCTCTAGTAGTGGCTACATTGAAGAAGGTGGCTTGGACCTGAGGCCAAAATGTTCTCCTCCCTGTCCTGTGAACTTGAGACAGCCAGGCCCACGTCATAGGACTGATGGGACTCCTCCGTCAAGTTCCAGAAGGGAAGGTGGCATTCTTTGAGGGGAAGACCTGCACTGGTGAGCTGGCAGCATGGAGGAAGAAGAGATGGCCCTGGCTCTTCTTATCTGCTTTTGAGGCAAGCTGTGTCTGTGTGAGAGATCATGGCATGAAAGACAGTCCAGCACTGCCCTGTAACCCTGCTCCCTAGGAATGTGGCCAAGGAATGTCAAGCTTACCAACAGAAAGGATGCAGGTCCCAGGGGGAGTGAGCACAGCAATGTAGAGAAGGAAAGCAAGAGTGTTTTCTCTGACACTTACCTGGGAACCAAAACTAAAGTCCTCTCCTATCTGTGCAAGCAGGAGAGAGGGTGCTAAGGTATCGCCTCTAAAGGGGGCACCATCTGTGAAAACTCCCTTGTCACAGTGCAATGCCTCAAACATGCTTCCAAGGACTCAACTTTAACAAAGGTATTTTAGGCTAAGCCCTTTCCATGTTGCAACTCCCTTCACAGTTCCTTCCCTGCTCAGCCTCCTCTCTTTACGTTGACAAGGGAATTATCTAGAGAGATGGGAGATGGGGACTTGAAGATGCAGCTGTATACCCTCTTCAGAGACATTTGTCCTCAGAAATCTCATCACAAAATCATATTGCCCTCTCTTGGTCCTGTGGCAACTTGTGATATACAGTCCTAATGGGGGCACTAAGAATGACCTCTGATACACCCAGCAGCTCCCAAGCTCTTGGCATTAGTGATATCATTCATATATGTTGTCTCCAAAGTCCAACAAAAAACACGATTTCATTCACCCTAAGAATCCCAAACTGTGCCCCAGCCAAAACAGCAGGTTTTTAAAATCTTTAAAATAAGAGCAAGTGCTGGATATAACAGAGTTATAAAAAGCATTACCCAGGGAAACAAAGACAATGAGGGCTGAGGCCGGCTGACTGCAGGCCTCTGCCTGGGAAGCCGAGAGCCCAATATAGCTCTCCCCAAATCCTCCCGGGCATTTCCCTTTTAAGCATCCCTAGCACCGTGCTGCTCAGAGATGCCTGCTGTCTGCGCAGTGCTGAAGGATAAACTCCAAATCGGCCAGCAAGGCTCACCAGAAGCTTTACACTAAGGCCACCCTCCCTCGCCTCCCTCCACCACCCACTACTCTGGGCTCCAGCTTCACTGGTGTCCTCAGGGTTTCTGGAACAAACCTTACATTTTTACATCTTCATGAAGCCTCCAAGCCAAAAAAGTCCTTCCCTCTTCTCCGCCTTATTGCCTGCTTCTTCTTCAAACCCTATCCCAAGACTCTCCTCCTCTGTGAGGTGTCTCCAACCTTCTGCAGCAGTTCTGAGGGCTGTTCAACAGATCTTTCCTTCCCCTCACATGCTGGGCCCACTATAGAATTGCACATCCTAGACTGTTGCTTTTGAGGCCAGTTTTTGCCAATGAGTCATGAGCAAGAGTGATGTGTGACAGTTCTGGGTCTGAACATTTGCTTGCCCATGTGAGACTAGAACCCTTTCTGGAACCCTCTTTCTCACTAGCCTAACAATCAGCAACAGTCCAAGTGGCAACTCTTCTTTTAACTGGGTCCCAGAGGAAGAATGATAATGGAGGGTAGAGTCCCCTGCCAACCCACAGTGGAAAAGAAAACCTTTGTTTTGAGCCTTAAGGTCTGGGATATGTTTGTTACCACAGCATAAGCTAGCTTGTGCTGGTGGACATGGCTTCCCTGCCCATGCTGGCTGGTCTTGCCTTCTCTGGGCTCAAACAGCACTCTATCTTTTCTCCCATCACAGCACGTTGTATCTGTATGTCTATGTGAGTGCCCCCGCCCCCACATCCTCAACCACACTAGCACCAGTTTCGGGACCAGATCGTGTGCACTTTTACATCCCATTTGTCAGGTCTGCCATGTAGCAGACATCAATACACAATCGTTGTGTTGTTATTGGCTCGTTTTTTTCTCCTCTTCCCTGTTGTGCAGGTGAGAAAATGGCCTTGACAGTTTCCCGTTACTCTTGCCCGCTTTCTTCTGCTGCTCAGGTTACCAGAATTGATTTCACTTTTCCTGTTGCCAGTTCAATGGGGGGTCAGGGAGTCAAACTTGTTCTGGTTCATACATCCTCATCTCCCATAAAACTCCCAAGGATCTGGCTCCTGAGCAGTTGTTGTAAGTGAGGGATAGGGCCACTGGGACCACCCATAACTCTGCAACAGCATTAGCAGGCAGCAGGGGCAGCCCAGGCTGTTCCCACTCTCCAAGAAGGTAGGAGGAAGGGAAGATGGTAGAGGAAGTTCCTGCCTAGAAACATAGGCTTCTGCATGCTTGCTTCTGTAGAACCTACCTGCCCCAGCATCATCGAAGTGCAATGGTAAAACACACACACACACACACACACACACACACACACACACACACATGCATGAAGGCTCCACCCCATGGCCTTGAGCCAGTTGAAGCCAGGTCTGGAAAGACATCAGGAGCTGTTCGTGTTTGGGAATCTATGCTGTTCCGTTTCTTTGACCTGGATGGGCAAAGTTTCAGGCGCTCGTGGGAGCCTGGAGCTGGAACCTTCCTTGCTGCTCTTATGTCATGGGTTAGTGCCTTATCTCACTCTAGCTCTCCATTAGACTTGGGCCTGAAAATAACTCCCAGCTTCAATAGTTGGATTCTGACCTCTGGGCCTACTTCATGCTGGTCCTTCCTTCCTCCTTGAGACAAGTAATTTTTTTTTTTTTTTTTTTTTGAGTTGGAGTCTCACTCTGTCGCCCAGACTGGAGTGCAGTGGCCGCTCCCGGCCACCGCAGCCTCGACCTGCTGGGCTCCAGCGATCCTTCCGCCTCAGCCTTCCAAGTAGCTGGAACTA
>CAUYQG010124039.1:0-30998 GCA_963574415.1 Tarsius wallacei | reverse complement strand
TAACACAACATTTTAATTCATAAAACAATATCCTAAGTAATCATTAACCTAAAATTACTAAGCTTAAACAATCCTTAATATTAAAACTACCTATCCTGTAATTCTTCTTAAGTATATTGTGTAAATTTAACTTGATTCTATACGGCCAAAAAACCTTACACTAATTATAGCTAAAACTGGCTTTTAGAGGAATGCAGCCAGTCCAGAGTACGGGTTGGGTCCTTAAGAAGCAAACAATTACAATTATTTTTACATGGGCTAATTATTATCCTTTTAGAATAGCCATTTTGTTAAAAGATTGTAATCAGTCGTTCCGAGAAGTGGCCTACTGTCTACTTTGGGCTGGGCTGCATTCTTAAGAGCCCGACCCATACTCTGGACTGGCCACATTCTTCTAAAAGCCAGTTTTAGCTATAATTAGTGTAAGGTTTTTGGCTGTATAGAATCAAGTTAAATTTGCACAATATACTCAAGAAAAATTACAGGATAGGTAGTTTTAATATTAAGGATTGTTTAAACTTAGTAATTTTAGGTTAATGATTGCTTAGGATATTGTTTTATGAATTAAAATGTTGTGTTAATTTAGAAAACCCAGTGTGATTTCTGGACTGGACAACATTCTTTAGAACCAGTTTGAGTTGTATTTGTTAAGCGTTGTCATAGTAGCCATGCAGTGAAAGCTTTAACATAGTAGTAGGGGTTTGTGTTAATCAGCATAGAATATAGGTATTGTGTGTGTAAGGGGTTTAAGGTTATTGATCATTAGAGGCATTGTGATACAAGGAAAGATTGTTATGTTATTTTTGGGGAACACTAATCAAGCATGGGGAACAGTAAGACAATTCTGGGTTTGTTCTTCCTCGTGCCTGAGGAAACAC
Source organism: Tarsius wallacei (assembly GCA_963574415.1). Classification (NCBI taxonomy): domain Eukaryota; kingdom Metazoa; phylum Chordata; class Mammalia; order Primates; family Tarsiidae; genus Tarsius; species Tarsius wallacei. The sequence continues at coordinate 30,120 of CAUYQG010124039.1, read as the reverse complement.
CTGGTGGGTAAGGGGGAACGCCCCTCATCCACCTGGCTTTGTGTTCATGTGAAAGTCTTGTGATTTAACTTGTGAAAATTTAGGATAAAAGGCTTGTGGTTTCACCCATTAAACGGCTTCTGCTCAATCCGTTGAACGGTGGTCCATTCTTTTTCTTTCTCTTTCCTTTTCTTTCTTTTTCTCTATATCTATCTCTTCTGCAGAACCGGCTCCTGCACTAGACGGGAGTCCAGTGTGTCGGCTCCTGCACTAGACAGGAGTCCAGTCTCCAGGGTATCGGTTCCTGCACTAGACAGGAGTCCAGTCTCTTGTTCCCCAGGAACAATCGCTGACGCCGCCACACCACTCAGGGACCCTAATCTCTCCGCGGGGGCTGGTCCCCCGCAGGTTATCACTGAGGGGAAATGTTAATGTCGATTTTTATTATATTTTTGTTTTTGTTTTTTTTTTGCATCCCCTACCGTGCCTTTTTGCAATGAAGCAAAAAGACAAAAAAGCTCTACTTTAAAACTGTTTACTAATCTATCAGGTTAATGACAAACGTTGAAACTGTATCTTGGCCAGAAGCCCTAGCAGGAACTTAACTATTCTCTCATTCCCTCCTGGCTGAAGCCTGTCTCCTGGTGGACAGAGACATCAAGGACAGACTTCTTTTTTTTTTTTTTGAATTGGAGTCTCACTCCGTCACCCAGACTGGAGTGCAGTGGCCGCTCCCGGCCACCGCAGCCTTGACCTGCTGGGCTCCGGCGATCCTTCCACCTCAGCCTTCCAAGTAGCTGGAACTACAGGCACGCACTACCACGCTCGGCTAATTTTTGATTTATTGTAGAGATGCGGTCTCGCCAAGTTGCCCAGGCAGGTCTTGAACCCGGGGGCTCAGGCAATCCACTCACCTCAGCCTCCCAAAGGCGCAGGATTACAGGCTGAGCCACCAAGCCCAGCTAAGGACAGACTTCTATTTTAAGACGTCTACATAAACATCTTAGGGAAAGTTTATTTATCCACCCATTTTGTCATTAACAAATATGCTCTGATCACATTCTATATGCCAAGCATGATGGAAATGTAAAAATAAATGATAGAGTCTGTTTAGGAAAATGGCTTCTCTCTACTTTTGTTCAAGTTTTCTTTTCATCATTGAAACAAAATGTTTGGTATATTTTCTTCACGTAAGTCCTGCTCCTTAGTTACTATTAAATTTATTTCTAGGCTGCTATTGACAATATAATTTTTTATTGGTATGTTTTCTGATTATCATTAGTAGTCCAGAAGCTTACAATTTTCCATGTGACCCTTTACTGGACTATCATATTAGCTGTTTATTCTCTTTGGTTCTCAAGGTAGAAAGAACTGTGTTTCTTCTAACATATACTAGTTGTATTTTTCATTTCAGAGGTTTCTGCATTGGGTATTGTCTACCTGTCTCACCCTACTTTTTAACCAGGGAAACTTGTGGTTGGTCCTGCCAATGGCTGGCTGGCAGAAGATCAGTAGGCAGAGAGGCCAGACTATTTGTGTCCTTCTTCCACCCCCACTGTTCAGCTCCAGACACGCTGCTGCTGCTGAGTCCTTCACCTCTCTTCAAGGATAGTTTTTGTCTGAAGGCACCGGGGGTTCCCCCCCCGATCTCCAGACTTTGAGGGGGGAACTGCTTCCCACCTCGTGTTGGCCCCCCACACCCTTCCCACACTTCTGTAATACTTGTGGTCCTTGATTAAATGTTTCTCAGTGGCCCCACTGAGAGGGTCAGCTGCATTCTCCTGGGCCTAACTGACCTCAGCTTCATGGATGCAACGGGACAGCAAGTGTCCATTTCTTCTTCCTTTTTTTTTTCTTTTTTTTTTGGAGTTGGAGTCTCACTCTGTTGCCCAGACTGGAGTACAGTGGCTGCTCCCAGCCACCGCAGCCTCCACCTGCTGGGCTCCGGAGATCCTTCTGCCTCAACCTTCCAAGTAGCCGGACCTACAGGTGCACGCTACCATGTCTGGCTAATTTTTTGATTTATTGTAGAGATGAGGTCTCGCCAAGTTGCCCAGGTGTGTCTTAAACCCGCGGGCTCAGGCAGTCCACTCCTTCCTTGGTTTTAATGAGAAGGTCAAGTGCTTCAAAATATTTAGCTTTAAGGTGATTACTTTTATGAATATTTGTTAATCCCACTACTAAAATATATTTACTTCTGCTTGGCTTCCACAATTGCATCTATGAATATCTACTAGAGTACTTTCAAACTGTAGTCACTATACAAATGCTAATTTGTAACAGATAAGAAGATATCCATGGTGTTTATATGGAAGTATAGGAACTTATACTTTGTGATATCAGTATCAAAAGGTAGGTTCTTACTTGGAATTAACTAATAACAATGCTCAGGTGTGAAGATCTGTATCTGGAGAAGAAGAGTAACAGCTATTCTTAGTATACCAGTTGGAACAAGTGTCCGCAAGTCATTCTTATTTTTCTTACCGTTGTTATTATATTCAAGTGTAGCTGTATGAGGGTAAACAAGACTATAAAATACACCTGGAACACAGGAATAAACCATGTTTAGTGACTATCTTGCTTTTTTTTTTTTTGAGTTGGAGTCTCACTCTGTTGCCCAGACTAGAGTGTAGTGGCCGCTCCCAGCCCCTACAGCCTCGACCTGCTGGGCTCCGGCGATCCTTCTGCCTCAGCCTTCCAAGTAGCTGGAACAACAGGCGCACGCTACCACACCCGGCTAATTTTTTGATTTATTGTAGAGATGAGGTCTCACCAAGTTGCCCAGGTGGGTCCCGAACCCGCAGGCTCAGGCAATCCACTCACCTCAGCCTCCCAAGGCGCGGGATTACAAGCTGAGCCACCAAGCCCGGCTGATCAAAAGCATTTTAAGCTAATTGTTTGACTTTGCAGCTGCCTGAAATGATGGATAAAAATTGGAGCAAATCATAGGAAAAATAAATAATTTAAAAGGAAAATCTGGGAGTGAGAGGCTTGAATAGCTCTGACATATCCCTAAAAATATAGATGTCCACATACAAGCATAGACCTTTAGTGTCCAAGAAAGATATAAGAAAGGACTGACTCTCTGATGAGTTTCCCTGGGTAGAAACATAGCACACATGCTGCTGCATTTTCATTACTAGGAGGAGAGAGGTTGTGATCCCTCATGGCAGGGTGATTACCCATGCTTGGGATGCATGGTTAGGAAGTCTGCACATAGATTCCTTCAGACCTCAGCTGTGTCTTTTTCTCTTAGAATCTGGTTATTTATCTTTATTACATGGTTGTAATAAATCTTAGTCATGACTACAACTATATGAGTTCTTCTAGGGAATCTTTGAATGTGGGGGTCCTGGGGACCCTCCGACACAGGTTGATATGAGAATTAAATGGCATACTACATGTAAAGTATTTCATGTTAATACTTAGCTCATAATAAGTTCTCAAAGTAACAATGACGATCTGGGTGGCAATGCAGATGATCAGCATAGAGCCATACACATGACAGGAGCTCAATATCAGCCATTCCAACTCCCACCTTATCCCTCCACCTTCTCCCACTATGTGCCCTCATATCTCTTGGCCTCTTAGTGAATGCACAACCCAATATCTTTATAATAGCATTTCACTGCTGGCAAGTACCTAAAATTCAGCCTTCTGTTTTAACATATCAGAAGAGAGACCCAGAAAGGTAAAATAAAATTTTCCAGGTCATGTCATGAATGACAGCACAGTTGAAACAAGAACCTAGGTTTGCCTTTTACATGCTCCACTGGCTTTGCTGTGACCTGGTATGTGTAATGCAGGCTAGGAGTAAGCAAAACTAACTTTGAGCTACCCTGTGAAGAACCCAGGCCGCCATGGAGGGGGTTTCCTTCTCCTGGAAAAATGGAGGAACCTGGAAAGCTAGAAAACAGAGCCAAAAATAAGACCAGTCTTAAGTAAAACGGTTATTATCTGACCTAATGGCAGGGTGAAATAACTTCTCCCCTGTATCTCCATTTCAACGACACTGTTTATTCCTGGGGGTGAGGCAGTGGGCAGGAGGTGAAACATACTAGGGAAGCAGTCCATATCGTCCAGAGCCGCAAAAAAAAAAGGCAAGCAAGACTCAGGGGAGAGCCGGTGCGTCCAGATTAAAGAACCCACAGCGCAGAGCCCCAATATAGGAACTACAGCAGGTAAACAAAATCCTCAGATCGGTGCCCAGCTGCTCAAAACTCTGAGCCACATATGGAATCAGAAGACATGACATCGCACAAGACCACATCAGCCATTCCAACTCCCACCTTATCCCTCCACCCTCTCCCACTATGTGCCCTCATATCTCTTAGCCTTTTAGTGAATGCACAACCCAATATCTTTATAATAGCATCTCACTGCTGGCAAGTACCTAAAATTCAGCCTCCTGTTTTGACATATCAGAAGAGAGACTAGAAAACTCAATCCACCACTCTGCCCACGATGGAGATGGAATGGGCAACCGAAATGATGCTGCCGCCCGGCTTATACGATGGGAACTCGCAGGGGAGCAGGCCGAAGTGGTGGCTTCCTGCAGCGTGCGCGTACTGGACATGAAGGCCGGGGGTGGTGGGGAAGGGGAGCGGCCTCCTCCGTACCGCCTCTCCCAGCCTGGGACCCATTCCCAAACTAACAGACACAGCGCCCTGAACGTCGAGACCGAAGACAACCAGCAGAGGTCACCCCGACACTGACTACTTCTCACAAATCCGGTCTGGAGACGCCCTCGCGGCTTCTGCGGGGGCGGAAATACGTCATCCCCTTTCCGGCCCTGGGAATGCGGGCGCTCTAGCATGCCCGGAGGCCGCTTCTGCGTATCGTTGCTCTAGCCTGGTCTCCTAGGCTAGTTTCAGGCGGATGCAAACTCAATAGGGGAGTCCGAGGCGGGGCGCGGGCTCCTGGTTTTTGCTGTGGATTGCTGTTCCCCAGCCCCTCGGGAGAGTGGGAAGGACAGTCACGTGGGCCGACTTCCCCGGGGTGAGCCAGCACCCCCTCGTCTGCTGCTAGCACCACACTACACATAACCCCGGATGACTTGTCCCTGTCCTCCAGGATTCCTCCATTGATCACCTGATTAATGTGCCCTTCCTGGCCCCCACCTCCCTCACTGCTCTGCTCTTTTTGGCAGCCTATCATAGTCACAACCATACTTCAAAAATATTTCAGGTTTGTCCCCAGACCTACGCAATAAAGCAAGTCACTCAAATTTTTTTTGTTTCCCAGGGCATATAAAAAGTGCTTGCCCTGTATTGTAGCTTATTAAGTACGCAATTACATGTCTAAAAAAAGTACATATGTTCATTTTTGAAACTTTATTAATAAAAATGCTAACAGTCATCTAAGCCTTCAGCAATTCCTAATCTTTTTTGCTGGCGATTAGATGGTAGTTGCTGAAGTTTGGAGTGACTGAAACAATCTCATAAAATAAGACAACTATGAAGTTTGCCACATCATTTGACGCCTCCTATTAGGAAAGATTTCTCTGTAGCATGCAGTGCTAGTTGGTAGCATTTTACCCACTAAAGAACTTCTTTCAAAACTGGAGTCAATCCTCTCGAACCCTGCTGCTGCTTTATCAACTAAGTTGATGCAATATTCAAAATCCTTTGTTATCATTTGAACAGTGTTCACAGCCTCTTCACCAAGAGTAGATTCTATCTCAAGGAACCACTTTGCTCACACATCCTCCTCCGTTCCAAGTTTGATCATGAGACTACAGCAATTCAGTCACACTTTCAGACTTCACTTTTAATTCTAGTTCTCTTACTGTTTCTACCACATCTGCAGTTGCTTCCTTCACCTAGTCTTCAACCCCTCAAAGTCTTCCGTGAGGGTTGGAGTCAACTTCTTGCAAACTCCTGTTAATGTTGATGTATTTACCTCATCCCATGAATCTCAAATATTAATGGCATCCAGAATGTTCAATCATTCCCAGAATGTGTTCCATTTGTTTTGCTCAGATTCATCAGATAAATCACTGTCTATGGCAGCTATAGCCTTTATGACATGTATTCCTGAAATAATAAGACTCGAAAGTCAAATGACTCCTTGATTCATGGAGTACAGAATGAATAGCATTGACAGGAATGAAAGCAACATTAATCCCTTTGTACATCTCCATCAGACCATAAACTCGAAAGAGGTAGTGGTCATGTCTGTCTCATTCACCATTATAGTCCCAGCTCTTGGCAAAATTTCTGCTAGTAAGTGCCCAATAAGTTTCTGGTGAATTGATAGATGGGACTGCTCCAAAGAAGGAGGGAATGAATTGACGAGAGAGGGTGAATAAAGAAAGGTAAAGATCAATGTAAAATGGTGCTCCTTCTATTAAAACCGAGGAGACAAAGTTCAGCTCAGTGGATTTGGCCCAAAGACAGGTTCTGACTGTGAATTCCAAGCCTAAAGAGAGTTGATGGTGTTAAGTACTTGCTCTGCGCAATCAAAGAGGGTTTCCTGGAGGCAGAGTGTGGCCAGTTCTAGCTCCCCACCAAGAGGAAGCTCACAAGGCACAGCAAACTCACTCAGGAGGGCATGTGAGAATTATGTGGTTATCTGAGGAGCCAAAGTCCCTGTTTGCTGGTCATTAGAAAGTTAAATTGTAATTGCAGAGTTAATCAGAACCCATTGAATTAAGTCTGAACCTCACCTATTGCAACAGTGGACTAGGTGGATTCCCTAAACCCTTGGGGTCAGTGACACAACTTTCTCCTTCCTGAGCTGCTGACAGGACCCTGAACTGACATATCTCAGGAAGCCCCTAGTCAATGGTCAGCTTACCTCAGTGTCCCAAGCCAGAAAACTGTCAGAGAAAGTACCTACTGAACGCTGAGCCTAGATCCTCTTGTGAAATGAAGTAGTTGGTTGAGGTCTCTATTGTCTCAGATACATCATGATTCCAGATTCTGCCTTCTTGTTAGAGAAGTATATGGGTAAGGCATTGGGCCAGTGGGATGGCTCCAGGTGAGAGGCTTAGAGACTGAGGGCTGAGCCTCTGCTTGAAGGACGCTTTGTCTAAGAAGCTCTGTGGATCCCTCAGATAGATTCATTCACACTATACCCCCAGATGGAGTGAGCACCCCCTCCACCAGCTCTGCCTTCCCAGGACCTAATGCCCTACATTGATACCTCTTTCCTTTGGGTCAGAATGTCAAAAGCTCCTGTAGAAAAAAAAAAATACATTGATTTTTTTCACTTGGCTTTGACTGTGTGTCCGCTGCACACATGGAGTTAGGAGCAGACATAACTCCAGCAAGATCCTGCCCTGTAGGCAAGCATCTTTGAGACAAGAAGGGAAGGAAGACATGAGAAAGGATGAAGGAATAAGCACAGGGCTGCCATGGGCCCAGGGGAGGGGGCAGAGGTATGAGAAGAGGCTTTAGGATATGAACTGACATGTACAGAGCACTAACATGAGCCAGGCTCTGTTCCAAGTACTTTTCATGTTTTGTCTCTTTTTGCCTCACAACAGCACTTATGAGGCACTGTTATTAGCCCCATTTTACAGATGAAGGAATGGAAGCACAGTGAGGTTAAGTAATTTAATCAGAGAGGCCAACTCAGAATGAAAGCTTTAGTTGAGTCTTAAAGGTGAGGAAAGAGTAGATGTGAAATGTTGTAACTGCTTTATGCATTTCTACTGAATGAGCTGACAAATGAATGCAGGAACAATTAAAGGTGCAATTAAGGATCAGTAAGTCATGGAGGGTGGAGTAGGCTCAAGGCCAGCTTAGAGAGAAGGTGCTGGAGCTGACATGGAAAAAGTCAGAGCAAGGCATGAAGCTGGTAACCAGCTGCGGCCATAGCTAGGGCACCATAGCTCTGACCTTCCTCCTAGTTCCTGCTTCCTCCTCTCACATGACCAGGATCTGCCAAGTGCAAGTCTGTGGGAACATTTTGCTCCTAGGTACTGTCTCACTAGGATTATTTGCCATAACTTGCAGCCACAGGTCAAGGTCCTGTGTTCGCGTTATCAGAACTCTCTGGCATTCAGAGAACTGTGTGTCTGTCCAGAGCTTAACCTGCAGAAGCATAGCCATGGTGCTCTGGGGTCCAGTGCTGGGAGCTCTGCTGGTGGTTATTGTGGGATACCTGTGCCTGCCAGGACTACTCCGACGACGCAAGCCCCAGGAGCCCCCTCTGGACAAGGGCGCCATGCCCTGGCTTGGCCATGCCATGGCTTTCCGGAAGAATATGTTTGAATTCCTGAAGCGCATGCGGGACAAGCATGGGGATGTGTTCACAGTACAGCTTGGAGGCCAGTACTTCACCTTCGTCATGGACCCCCTCTCCTTTGGCCCCATTCTCAAGGATGCACAGAGAAAGCTGGACTTTGTGCAATATGCAAAAGAACTGGTGCTAAAGGTATTTGGATACCAGTCAGTGCAAGGGGACCACCAGATGATACACTCAGCCAGTACCAAGCATCTGATGGGGCATGGCTTGGAGGATCTTAATGAGGTCATGCTGGACAGCCTGTCCTTGATAATGCTGGGGCCCCAAGGACGAAGTCTGGGTGCCAGTTGCTGGCGTGAGGATTGTCTCTTTCACTTCTGCTACAGCATCTTGTTCAAGGCTGGCTACCTGAGCTTGTTCGGCTGTACGAAGGACAAGGAACAGGACCTGCTACAGGCAGAGGAGTTATTTACAAAGTTCCGTAAGTTTGACCTTCTTTTCCCCAGGTTTGTCTACTCCCTGCTGGGGCCCCTGGAGTGGCTGGAAGTGGGCCGACTCCAGCGTCTCTTTCACAAGATGCTCTCTGTGAATGACAACCAGGAGAAGGGTAGCATGAGCAACTGGCTGTGCTACATGCTTCAGTTTCTGAGGGAGCAGGGAGTATCCCCCGCTATGCAGGATAAATTCAACTTCATGATGCTCTGGGCTTCCCAGGGGAACACTGGGCCTACCTCTTTCTGGGCCCTCTTGTTCCTCCTGAAGCACCCAGAAGCCATGCGAGCTGTGAGGGAAGAAGCCACCCAGGTCCTGGGTGAGGCCAGACTGGAGGCCAATAAGTCCTTCATCTTCAAACTCAGTGCCCTGCAACGCACCCCAGTGCTGGACAGTGTGATGGAGGAGACCCTACGGCTGAGGGCTTCGCCCACCCTCCTAAGAGTGGTACACGAAGACTATACCCTGAAGATGGCCAGTGGACAAGAGTACCTGTTCCGCCATGGAGACATCGTGGCCCTCTTTCCCTACCTCTCAGTGCACATGGACCCTGACATCCACCCTGAACCCACTGCCTTCAAGTACAATCGCTTCCTCAACCCTAACGGCAGCCGAAAAGTGGACTTCTACAAGGCAGGCAAGAAGATCCACCACTACACCATGCCTTGGGGTGCAGGCGTCTCCATCTGCCCTGGGAGGTTCTTGGCACTCAGCGAGATGAAGCTCTTTATCCTGCTCATGGTCACACACTTTGACCTAGAGCTGGTGGACCCTGACACACCGATTCCCCCTGTTGACCCACAGCGCTGGGGTTTTGGCACCACACAGCCCACCCATGATGTACGCTTCCGCTACCGCCTGCATCCTGCAGAGTGAGCGGGGCCAAACCAGCCACAAGCCTGGCCCGAGGAGCTGCCTTGGGGCTCCCCCCTCTTCTTGCTCCTCTGCAGCCGCATGACTACCCCTTCCTCTGATATGTGGCAGCTCCTCCCTTTGCCCTGGTTGTCCTCACTCTCGCCCCCTAGGTATTTCACAGGCTTATGATTCTCTCCTTAAAAAAACCATTCTTTATAGTGGGTTCTGTTAAAGGAAGTCCTGTGGAAGGATAAATATCTGTGGGCAACTCAGTTTGAGAGATGATGCTTGCCTTGAGAAGTCTTGCAGTACAGAAACTGTTTCCCGTGAGTACCATGGCATCCTACAAATGAGAGTATCCACACACCCACCTCACTTTGGTTTTTTCCACACTTATTTTACATCCTATGGAATTCGCGTTCTAGAACAGTGTCAGTCAATACATATATAAGGCAAACTACCTGTGTCATTTTAAATTTCCTAATAGACACATTTTTAAAATTTCAATAACTTTAGGTGATATAAATGGTTTTCGGTCACATGGATGCACTGTATAGTGGTGAAGATGTCTCGGCTTTAAGTGTACCTACCACCCCTACCTGTGCACATTGTACCCAGTAGATGATTTTTTATTCCTCCCTCCTCTGACCTCCTTCCACCCTCCCCTTATGAGTCTCCAGTGTCCATTATGCCATTCTATATGCCTTTGCAGACGGTTAGCTTAGCTCTCACAAGTGAGAACATGTGATGTTTGGTTTTCTGTTCCCGTGTTACTTCACTTAGGATGATGATCTCCAGTTGCATTCAAGTTGCTGCAAAGGACATTATTTCATTTTTTATTGCTAAATAGTATTCCATGATATATATATATATATATACCACATTTTCATTATCCACTAATTGTTGATGGGCCTTTAAGTTCATTCCACGTCTTTGCAATTGTGAATTGCTTATAGATTCATTTTTAAAACATAAAGGGAAACAGATAAAATTCATTTTTATAATATACTTTATTTAACCCAATATATCCAAAATATTAGCATATCAACATGTGAGTCATATTTTAAAATCTTCACAAAATATTTTTATATTCCTTTTTTCATCCTGTCTTCAAAATCTGGTATCTCCTGTACCCTTATAGCACTTCTCAGTTTGGACCAAACACACTCTGAGTGCTCGTCAACCCATGTGGCAAGAGGCTGCCATATTGGATAGTGCAGACCTAGAGAAACGTTGCCTAATGTAGGAGTTATTCAAGGTCCTTCCTCAGTGCCTTCATCTCCTCTCTGCATCTCTCCATCTAGGTGGTTTCAGCCTTCCTTGGTTTCCTTGATCATTGCTGAGCTCAGAGCTTTCTCCTACCCCCTAGGTCCCTGTCCCCTCATGAGAGTCTCATAGCACCTCTAACGCAGCTTGACCTATGCAGAACTTGGTCCCCAGCTTCTTCCCTGAACCACTCCCTCCTCCTGATTTCTCTGCCTTTGCTGAGGACACAACCACCCACCGCATCCTCAGAGACAGATACTAGAGACTCCATCTCCTCCCTCTCTCTCATGCTTATACAATTAGAACCCAGTCCTGTCATTGCAACTGCCTATGATGTGTCTGAAATATGTTCCCTCTTCCACACCCCTGCTGCCATTCATATGCCTGTGATTTCTGTATTTCTCTTCTACATTACGCCTGCCAGGCCCTGTTCATTCTGCTGCCATGGGCCTTTTACCAAAAGCCCCTCTGATTATCACTTGTTCACTTTCCTGACTCCCCCTTGCCTTCACACCCCTGACATTTACATTTTGCCATAGTTGGGCTCCAAATTTCTCAATCCAGTGCTATTCAACTTTGCTAGTTTTCTCCAATGGAACCGTCCCTAAAGTGGAGGCATTGCCTTTCCTGCCAACTATTCCTGGAAGCCTTGGATTTTGCCCAACTTATCCTCTAGCCCAAAATGGCCTCCATCCCCTTGAGCTCTGCCAACACCATTTGTATCCCAGCACATCTGTTATGCGTCATTGCTTTCTGTGTTTTGGGTCCCTCCTCTTGTCCCCTGTAGACTGGAGCCTACTACAGCATGGTATCTTAGTAATTCATCTCTGACCTCCAATTCCCTAGGTGAACATTAAGTTGCAGACACCTGACATCCATTCTTTGCTAATTTGCTCACTGTCATCAAATCATTTGCTACCCTTCCCTGGTCTCAGTCTTCCGGCATATGAAATGGAAAGAATACCATTGCCAGCATGATTATCAAGGCTGAGGGAGAGAGGATGTTGCTACCAGAGCTGCAGCTGGCTGATGGCAGGGCCTGGTTAGGGTAGGACAGGAGGACAATGATTGTGGGAACCAGATAGAGGGTCTTGCAGAAGGTGAGCCCAGGCTGCATGGACCCCCAGCAAGAACCAGCCGGGGGACTTCTCTCTGCTACTCCTATCCCACATCTTGGACTAGCCCCTTCTATTCTCCTGACTTCCAGACCCTGGAGCCACCATCAAGGATACAAGGATGGTCCTTTTAATAATATTTCCTCAACTGAGCTATAGGAAAAGGGGCAGCCTGGTAAGTGGAGGGCTTTAAGCTCTTTTCCCCTGCAGTGCCACGAAGAAAATGTTCCCTCCTCTATCTTGCATTTCAGAGATACTTTCTGAAACTTCTACACACCAGGCCCTTAGGGGCTTGGATACAGCAGTGAGCGAAAACTAGAGTCCTTCCTGGTGGAGCTGACCTGGGAATAGTTACCATGAAACATAGCAAATACGAGAAAGACATGGAATGTTGGAAAGTGATAAGTGCTATTGAAAAATTAAAAGTAGAGCAGAGGACATAAGATCAGGAGCATGAAAAACAAGTTGTGTATTAAACAAGTTGGACAGGTGATTGAAAAGGTGAGATTTGAGCCAAGACCTGAGGAGGTGAGAGTGAGCTGAGAACACCCCTAGGGGAAAAGCAATCCAGAAAGAAGGCACAGCTGAAATCCCCCAGGGGAATGTGCCTGAGGTGTTTGAGAATAGTGTGTCTGGAGCAGAATGAGCACAAGGGAGCCTGATGGAGATGGGGGCAGGGTATGCAGATCACACAGGCTTAAAGGGTCACTGTAAGGACGGGGGCTTGTTACACAAAACTTACAGGAGGCCATTGTTTTGAACTAAGCTTCTGCACTAGGCCCCAGTAGACCAGATGAAGCCAAAATGGAGTCACTTATATTAAAGTTCCACATCATCAAACTGAAACTAAATTGTTATCTGACCTACAAGAAATCAGAAGTTAACAGCCAAATTCCCAAGCAGGCTGGTTTCAGCTGGCATGATAATATAGTTCCCACCATTACAAAAAAGTCACCTGATGTCAACCTCGCTGTTCCAGCCTTACAAGTAAAATAACTGAAATGACCATTCTGCTGCTTGTTCTTTGTTTCTGCTTTCAGCTCTTTTCTGTCTATAAAACAAATATCTTTTGCTCTGCTCATTGGAACATGCCTTCTATTTTATGGAGTCAATCTGCTTCTGATTCAATGAATCTATTGCCTGATTCTAGAACTGCAAATAAAGGCAACTTTAAAGTAAGTTTGCTGTAATCGTATATTTGAACAGGCTGCTATTCTGAGGGAGGTGAAAGCAAAAAGGCCAAGACTGTCAGGTTCTTCTGGCTGCTGGGTGCAGATTCGATAATAAGACGACAAGGGACAGCAAGTGCAGAGGGAGGTTGGGAAGCTATTGTGGCAGTTCAGGCAAGAAAGTTGGTGTCCTGGAAGCAAGTGAAGATGGTGGAGGAAGAAGGCAGGAGGAGTAAATGCTGCTGATGGTTGAGAACTGAGAATCAGCCACTGGGTTTAGCCACCTGGTCAGTGCAGCTCTTGGTGAGGACACCTTGAGTGGAAGCCCAAATGAGCCAGGTCCTAGCTGCTCTCACCAGACTATAGTATGGTCACTCAAGCTTAATGATTTTCCGCATCTCCCTTGTTAGGAAGGTTCTCAGCCTGCCTCAACCCAAGGTCACTCATGCCAGTCATTTCTTCTTGGCCAGTAAGCCGACTGCTCTCAGAACAGCTGGATGGCGAAGCCTGGGCAGTGCCGGGTGGCAGATGCCATCCAAGCACAGTGGCCAGGAAAACCTTCAGGTACTGGCGAAAGCAGCGACTGGAGAAGGCATACAGGACGGGGGTAAAACAGCAATGAAGGAAGGCAATGCTCTCTGTTACCTGCAGGGCATAGTCCAGATGCTGGCTGACCCTGCAGTCCCCAAAGATTTGCAGGTCCAACAGCGAGTGTAGAAACAAGATGAGGTTGTACGGGAACCATAGCATGAAGAAGGCCACCACCAGGGCTGCAGCTATTCTTAGAGCCCGGCCCTGGCCCGGGGGCCTCAGCCTGACCAGGACACAGCCAATGCGGGAGTAGAAAAAGATCATGGCAAGGAGTGGAAGGAGAAACCCCAGAATGTTCTGCTGGAAGCGGAGGAAGAGTTTCCAGATGGTCCCATGCCCACTGAAATCTGGGTAGCAGTTCCACACACCCTTGGGGTTTTCATGCATTTGTACAAAGACCATGTCAGGGATGGAGACAGCCAGGGCCACGGACCACACTAAGGAAGCAAGGAGTAGGCTCTTGGCCCGGGTCCTCAGTCTGTGGTGGGGCTGAGCATGGACGATCTCCAGGTACTTGTCCAGGCTCATGCAGCTGATGAAAAAGATGCCACTGTAAAAGTTAATAGTATAGAGTGTGCTCACCATCTTGCACAAGAAACTCCCAAAGACCCAATGCCAGGCCACAGAGATGCTCCAGAAGGGCAGTGTCACCACAAACAGAAGGTTGGAGATGGCCAGGTTCAGCAGATAGACCTCAGCCATCCGCCTGCGAGGTACATACCGGAGCAAGACCACTAGGAGAAGGAGGTTCCCACCCAGGCCCAACACAAAGATCAGGCTATAGAAAACTGGCAGGAAGACTCTGGCAAAGGACAGCACTGCGTCCTTCCTGCAGAGCATGAAGGTTATCTCATCCAGGTAGTCATAGTCATAGAAGAAACTGCTGTTCTCAAAGCCGGCATCCTCGGTAGTGCGTGGCAGTGGGGAAGCAGTGGTGGCCATGTTCGAAAGAGGCATCCAGTCCCGATGCTCTGCAGTAGGGTAGGGGAAAAATATAGTGAGACCTCGCATTCCCTACCTCTCTCCAAACCCACTTTCACTACTGCCCTGGGATGTCCAATAGTCTTCAATTCTACATCAGCGCCTGCAGTCTAGCAAATAAGAACACAAGCTGTGAGAGTTTCACTCCACCACTCAATAATTACATCACCTTGGATACCTGACTAACCTTTAGGTGTTCTTAGAGTATTTAATTCTTTCATTATGACTTCATTTCTTCATTTTTCTCCTTCATCATCTAAAAAGACTTATGTTGTCTTTTGAATTCTCTTTCAATATTTAGGAATGCCATTTCACCTATTTATTGTGTCTCCTGATTCTTCCTCATGTGTGGCTTATAATTATTCTTCCTTGTGTGACTTATAACTTTTTTTAAATGAGAGCTAATCTTCAGTGTGGCTTTTTTTATCGATAAATATCCATTGTGTTCACTCTAGCTTTCTAGTTTTCTTTACTTCTGTCATCTGAGGATTTATCTTGCTTTTGGATAGTTTTTAATATTTATTTATAGATATTTAGTTTTATATCAATATTTTCAATGACAAATATTTAATATTTTAAAAATATTTTATCCACCATTTTTCTTTGAAGCAGAAAGGTGTGATCCACCATATTGATGAACTCAGAACCTACTAAACTCTTCTATCCTTCAGTTTTCTCAACTTTAAATTAAAATAACAATAGCGCATGCTTCCTGAAGTTCTTGTGATGCTTAAATGTGATAATACGTGCAAAGCACTTAGAGTTCTACAAAGAGAACTCTACTAGAACATAGTTGGCACTCAGTAAGTGTTAGCTTAAATTATTGTTTAGCCAAGGACTGAATTGGTCATCTCTGCACCAGCAGCCCCTTCTTTCTTGTGTCCATCTAGCTGAATGGCACCAACTACTCAGTCACCTAAGACTGAAACATGGGCGGCACCCCAGATTCCTTTCTCATCGCCCTACCACCACCCTGTGAGTCTCTACTCTTGAATCTGCTCACTTATTTCCAAGTTCCATAAAGATATATATATGATACACTTTTAATAAAATTAAGAACTGCCTGGCACAGTGGCTCATGCCTGTAATCTCAGCACTTTGGAAGGCTGGGGCAGAAGGATTGCCTGAGAGCAGGAGTTTGAGACCAGCTGGGCAACACAGCAAGAATCCCATCTCTACAAAAAAGTAAAATTAAGACAACTGAAATTAAAAAGAAAATATCTTGAAAGATACAAATAGATGAAAGGGAAATGACAGGCACCAGATTCAAGATGGCAGCTGCCTGGGCATGAGAAGCCAGAGGCTCAGGGTAGGGGTAAGCACAAAGATGGAGTGAGTCACTGTCCATGGTCAAGTGTCCCCTGGGGCAGTGACTTCCCAGAATTTTACTGTGTTATTAAAAATAATTTTTGAAAGAGAGCATCACATGAACCAGTGACACAAGTCTGTCATGAACTAAGAAATACGGTCAATTCTGAATTGTGTTCCAAAAGGAAAGAGAGAGAGACTTCATATTCGACAAAGACTGCATACTCGTAAAAAATGAGGGACAGACATGAAAAAAACAAAGATTGTTCGCCAGTGGGGAGGAGGGCTTGAGGAGAGACAAAAGAGATAAAAATGAATATGTGGCCCAAGCAGGCAATCACGGAGAGCCACCAAAGTGACTACAAACTGAGACATGCAAGTCAGCTCTACCCTGTACCTCTGCATTTTATTTTTTAAACTTTGCTTCAAGTGAGCTTGAACTTTTTAATATGTTCAATGCTCATTAGTATTTCTTTTGTAAATTATGTATTGCTTTAATGGTCAGGGGTTCTCATTTTATAAGAGGTCTTATATAGTAAAGATTTTAGCTTTTTTCCATATAGATTAAAAACATTTCCCCCAGTCA
Organism: Tarsius wallacei; assembly: GCA_963574415.1. NCBI lineage: Eukaryota > Metazoa > Chordata > Mammalia > Primates > Tarsiidae > Tarsius > Tarsius wallacei. Next base: position 13,585 of record CAUYQG010124039.1, on the reverse strand, counting down.
TTCATTTCCCCCAGTCATTCCTGGTGAAAGTGTTGTCCTTTTTTTCCTGGTGGAATTTTTTTTTTTTTGAGTTGGAGTCTCACTCTGCTGCCCAGACTGGAGTGCAGTGGCCGCTCCCGGCCACCGCAGCCTCGACCTGCTGGGCTCCGGCCATCCTTCCACCTCAGCCTTCCAAATAGCTGGAACTACAGGCGCGTGCCACCACGCCCAGCTAATTTTTTTGATTTATTGTAGAGATGAGGTCTCGCCTGCCCAGGCGGGTCTCGAACCCGCAGGCTCAGGCAATCCACTCACCTCAGCCTCCCCAAGCGAGGGATTACAGGCTGAGCCACCGAGCCCGGCTTCCTGGTGGAATTTTAAAAGAAATGTTGATTTAGGTCTTCAGCTGACCCTTTTAGGATCCACGATGCTGTGACCTCATGGTTGATGAAAATATCCAACACTGTTGAGACAGAACCCCTCCTAAGGGAGCCCTGGAGGCCTCCTACTCCATAAGTCTCTGCCCCACCCTTGGGCTTCTATCCAGTGGCATCTGGACCAGATATTGGAGAAATCACACACATGCTCTGTCCCCACTCCAGAAGCTCAGCCTGAACGACTTTATCTAAGGCCCAGCTCTGATTCTGACCACCCCTAGGAATTTCACCCAGTGCCTTCCTTTTCTGGTCCTGTGTGGTTGGGACCTCCCAGCCCTGAACCTTTCCCTTTCCTGGGCAGCAGCAGTAAGAACACCCCTAGAACACAGCTGGTGTTTGAAGTCTGTGAGCTGCTGGGGGGCTCTGGGAGTGGAGAGGTGAGGAGTGCTCTTCTGCACTTGGGCTGATCAGGGTTTATTCATCAGGAATTGACACTGATTAAACATCAGCTCTGAGCTGCCAGCACTGATTGATCATGATCTGATTTCTCAAAATCCCCTGGCTTTGACTTTAGCAAACAACCATGTCTGACGAATGCTTAAATCAAAGCCAGAGGTCAGGGTCAGCAGGTCCTGGGCTGGCCACCTTTAACATTCTCTCTCCACCTGGAACACTTTGTTCTCTTCCCACTCAAGGCCTTTATCCCTCTGATCTTTTACTCTGGGAACCTTTCCATGTCCTCTTTGCCTCTGGGGCAACCACTCTCTCTTATCACTACTGTCAATAATACCAAAATCAAAGAGGGCAGTAACCAGCACCCCATAGGCACCTTACAGCTGACCAGGCCCTTTCATATCCCCTTTGATAGTCCTGTAAGGCAAACACCAGGAAGGAACTGTCAGTCCCATTTAATCCAGGAGCAAAGAGACTTTTCCAGAGTCACGTAGAAAGTCAAAGGCCAAGCTGCATTTGAAACCCGGGTCTTCAGACTTCAAGCCCACAGTGCCTTGCCCCTGGCTCCCTCTCGTCCTCAGTCTCTGTTCTGCCCCACCCAGCAGTTATGAAAAGGGGTCACAGAGAAAAGTGTGCCTGAGTCTTGGTTGGTTGCCGAAGATCTCGCCATCATTGGTGGTCTAGCTGCAGTAGATACCACCATTAAGGCTCCAAGGCTTTATTGGGCCCCCTTGTGAAGCATAGCCTCTCTGGGGTGGACAGTATAATAGCCCCCAAAGATATCCACGCCCTAATTCCCAAACCCTGCAAATGTGTTACGTTATGTATAAAAGGGACTTCACAGATGTGATTAAATTAGGAGCCTGAAGATGGGGAGATTAGTCTGGTTTCTCCAGGTGGGTCCATTGTCATCACAAGGATCCTTCTAAGAGAGTGGCAATAGTGTCAGAATCAGAGAAGCAGAGGTCAGAGTGAAGCAGCTACAAGACAATAAGTGCAGGCAGCATCTAGAAGTCAGAAGAGGCAGAGAACAGACTGTCTCCCAAGCATCCAGGAAGAACACAGCCCTGCTGGCCCAGTGTAAACTTAGACTTCTGGAAGAGTAAGACAATAAATCCATGGTACTTGAAGCCACTGAATTTGTGATAATTTGTTACAGCAGCAATAGCAAATTAATGCACTTCCTGTGACCCTTTTGTGCCCTCAGAATCTCAGACAGAGTGAGGGTACATCATGTCTATCTCCATTAACTTACAGATGGGGAAACTGAGACTCAAAGAAGGGGAACAACTTGTACAAAGCATACAGTCAGTAGAATTCCTGACTGTGCTTCAAGTCTCTATCTCCTCCACTCTTAACTGCCTTCTACCCAGCCCAATTCTGTTTCTCCTTTTTTTGTTTTTGTTTTTTTACTTTTCCTTATTTCCTGAGTTCATTTTGCTTATCCGGCAACACTGTGAGAGGAATGAATGGAATGTCAATGATTCACATCTCAATGTAAAGTAGCAGGTAGTAGGGGAACCCTTGATGAGGCTCTGTACTGGAAGCTTCGGGCCATCCAGAGAACTCCATAGGGGCTAGAGAGGGAGGGTTGAAGGAAGAATGATAGCAAGGACAAGGTCAACTGAGCTTCCCCTACAGTGAAGCCAAGGGTACAGAGACAAATCAGAACTTGTCTCTGGGGCAGTAACATCCTTTGGTGAGTTCCTGAGGCTACTGACTTTCGCTGGCCACAACTCTGACTTTGTAAGAATTTCTGACTGTAAAATAGTGTCTCCTCCTAGGGATGCAGGATTCACCTCCCAAGGTCTCTCAGAGAAGTTGCAGTAAGGCAACAAGAAAGAGGATACTGCAATGCCCATCTAGCCAAGAAGGCAGCCATATTAGTTGAGCTCCTTTCATTGAGCTGAACACTCACTTGTAATTTTCTCATTTGATCCTCGCCATAGTCCTGGGAAGCAATACTATTACGATCCCATTTTCCAGATGAGGGAACAGGTTTGGAGAGGAGAAGCCCAATTGTCCCTAACCTCAGATTAGCAAATGATGGACTCAGGGTTGAATGGTCCTCACAACACAAGGTGGAACTGGTGACATCTTCCCCCAGCTCCTCCTTTCAAAGCAGACCAAGCTTGAATTTGAGGTATGAGATTCTGGCAGTGGGATTTCTGGCCTCAGCAACTAGTGGCAGAGAAGACTCAAAACCAGTGGTGTGCTGGAGCCAGCCCTGACAGGTTGTGAGAGCCAGTGTGTGGCATCTGGGAGGCACTAAACAAATAATCGTGGAATTAACCAATTCTGCATTCAGTAGTGTGAGTTTGGTAGCTTAAAATTCGGAGTATTTACACTATGGCAAATGCTGTAAATCAAGGCTTTCCTCTCTCTCCTGTGCCATCCTACCTTCCCTACCCCACCCCAAGCCCAGCCCAGAGCTGGTTAAGCCTTTGACAGCATACCCCTGATCAACCCTGAGGGAGCTTGATCAGAACTGGCCTGACTCAATGAACTCTTTTGTGTGGCTCCCACCATCTCCCCTCTTCCACCTTACACATCCATTGCACAACTGCCCCCCCTCCCCCTGCAACCAAGAGCCCTGTAGACAGAGCCACATGTCAGTTCCCCTCAGGTGCCCACAACACACCCATGCTGAGTGTGCTGTTCACAGTACAGCTGGTGAAACATGAAAACTGATCAAACAAACAAGACCAAACATGACCTCCACAGCCCACACCAGCTTTTGTTTATTTTTGTTTTGTTTTTGATTTTTTTTTTTGGTAGAAATGAGGTCAGGCTAGACATAGGTCAGGTCAACAGATCAGGCTGGTCTTGAACTCCTGGCCTCAAGTGATCCTCCTGCCTCAGCCTCCCAAAGTTCTAGAATTACAAGTGTGAGCCACCACACCTGGTACACACCAGATTTTGAATATAAAACCAAGAACCATTTGAGATCACTTTTAGTGAAAAATACTTTTGCTGACCTCCTTAGAATTTGGAAATCATATCTCTTTGAAAACAACCTAAGTCCTCCCTTCCAGAAGCTTGTGTGGGCTGCTGCCCCAGCCCTCCAGGCACTCATAGAAGATCATTCCTCAGCCTTAGTGTCCACCTCCTGGAAGAAGAGTGGCCTTTCAAGCAACACCTGCCTCCTGTTAGGGGATTCAGAGGGGCTGCGACTGTGTTCCCAGGACTTGCCAGCACAGGTTTGACATCTGAGAGGCATTCAACAAATGATGGTGGAATCATTCAACTTAGCCTACTCCCTCCCTTCTCCTCTCTCGTTTTTCCCTTTGCTGGTTTTCCAGTGCCCTGGACACTGCAGAGCCAAGAGCCTCCTTCTCTGAGTTGTTTACCTAGCCTGAGCCAGCTCTGTTCCAGCAGCCCTGGGAGCACATGACCATGCAGCGTGACAAACCCAGAGCCCTCACTGTTTCCACTTGACCTGTGTTCAAATGCTGCCTCTATTTGGTGCAGCATCCCTGACCTGTGTCATGGGAAGTGGCCCTGTGGCCGCCCCCAGCTCCTCCCTGAGGATGCTCCCCTGGCTGCTTTTGGGAAGACTGGGGTGGAGATGGGGTCCCAAGGCTTGAATTCTGCCCTGGCTTGGCTTGGATGGCCCCTCTTGGGTCCTCTGCCCATAACTCTGCAATTCCCATCCTGCATTCCTGCCCTTGCTGTGGCTGGAAAAGTTGAGGCTGGAGTCCTGGCGTGATTCATGCTCTGACCACAGTGTTGGGTTTGGAACGCCCTCTGGTCCTGGAAGAGGTATATGACAGAAGTTGGGCACAGGAGACAGAAAACCTGCCCTGGAGGATCTGGTGACAGTGTTGGGCTCTCTCAGTGTTCTTCTTCTTGGGCTTGGGAAAACACCAGAAACTAAACTGTAACTGCAGATATAACAATAACACCACCCAACACTTACAGAGCACTTACCATGGGCCAGGCTCTGTTCTCATGCATAAATTTATTCCTAGCAATAACACTATGAGGTAGGTAGTACCATTATCTCTATTTTACATATGAGAAGACTGAGACACAGAGAGGCTAAAGAACTTGCCCAAGGTCACACAGCTAGTAAATAGCTGAGCTGGGACTGGAATCCAGGCCCAGGGTCCAGACTAGCTCATTAAAAGATAAGGGCAAGCAGCTGGGAGTAGTGGTGCACACCTGTAGTCTCAGCTACCCTGGAGGGGAAGGCAGAAGGATTGCTTGAGTCCAGGGGTTCGAGGCTGCACTGAGTTATGATTCTGCCACTGCACTCCAGCCTGGGCAACAGAGCAAGACCCTATGTCTAAAAGATTTTTTTTAAAGGGGAAGGGCACAGAACGGGACTAGAGAAAAGGCAGCAGGAGACCGAACTGCCACTGCTCGGGGCACCTGAGTGGCTGCTCAGAGGCTGATGAGTCATGAATGGAAAAGGGAGTGAGAGTCCCGTCTGGAGAGCATAGGGAAAGAAGTAGAGTATCTGGGGAACAGCTGCTGGGGAGAGGAACTCATGAGTGGCCAGTTCAGGGCTAGAGCTGGGTCTCCGTTTCACCCGTCAGCTTGGGGCGCACTCGGGCTTCAATCCAGGCCTTGACAGCCCCAAGACAAAGGCAAAGCTTCTACCCAGAGCCTTTGACTTCCATGAGTCAGTTTTCTCATCCATAAAATAATACTTTCAGTGAAGAACTTTGCGTGTCTTCATTATAACAACACTATGAGTCCTGATCATGTGCTATGCCCTGGGGTAAGGGCTTCAAATATGTTAACATATTTCATCCTCACACCTTATAGAAGCAAAGACCATTATTAGTCCTATACTATTTTTTTTTTTTTTTTTTGAGTTGGAGTCTTACTCTGTCGCCCCGACTGGAGTGCAGTGGCACGCTTCCGGCCACCGCAGCCTCGACCTGCTGAGCTCCTGGCGATCCTTCCGCCTCAGCCTTCCAAGTAGCTGGAACTATAGGCGCGCTACCACGCCCAGCTAATTTAGTCCTATACTATTATTAGAGCTGAGGACACTAAGGCACAGAGAGGTTAGGGAACTAGCCCAAGATCACAGAGCAATTGAGTAGTAGAGCTGGGATTTGAAACCCAGTATCCATGTTCTTAAACGCAAGGTTATATTACCTCTCAAAGAAAATAACAGACAGGCTGTGGACTTCCTCCACAGCTTTATACATAATAATGTACTGAGTGCTAACAATAACGTTATAAGACAGGCCCCATTTTACAGACGAGGAACTGATACTCAGAGAGGGAGAGTAACATGCCAAGGACACACAGCAGGTGCACGAGAGGACTGAAAATCAAGCCCCTGCAGTTGGCCCCAGACCACACATGGGGAACTCTGGCTGTGTGAGCCCCTTCATCCTCAGACCCACAGGGAGAACAGTTGCTCTTGGGACGGTCTTCCATGGGAAGCATCATATGTGGATTAACTGTGATGTATAAAACACGATGAAAATAATAGTAACCCAGCCATTACTTTACTAGACTCTTGTGTGGCCATGTGCTCCTGGAGTTTGGCCCCCTCCCCTACCTTGGGGAGGTGAATATCCTCTCTCTCTCTCTCTCTCTCTCTCTCTCTAACTTACTTTCTAAATAAACTATATTTTCTAATCTAAAAAAGAAAGTAATAGTAACCCATCCTGACATTTCTATAGGGCTTTGTACCTCCTGAAGCCCTTTTATATACCGGCCCTTGTTGTGTCTTCCTGGCTCCCTTGGGAAGGAACGAACAGGTATGGAGAAACCTGGCTTCATGAGAAACCCAGGGCCACACTGTAAGGAAGGCAGAGCTGGCCCCAGAGCCCTGGCCTCTGATTCTAGACCATTGTGCGTTCTCTCCATTTTTAATGTGCTATTTTTCCTCATTACAAAGATTACATACATTCAATGTAAAATGTGGAAATGCAGAGAAAAAAGTAGAAAGGTTTTAAAAACTCCCCCCATGATGCTACCCCCTCAGAAATAACCCATGGAAACATTTTATCTTTTTTTTTTTTTTCTGAGTTGGAGTCTCACTCTGTCGCCCAGACTGGAGTGCAGTAGCTGCTCTCAGCCACTGCAGCTTCGACCTGCTGGGCTCTGCGATCCTTCCGCCTTAGCCTTCCAAGTAGCTGGAACTACAGGCGCGTGCTACCATGCCCAGCTAATTTTTGATTTATTGTAGAGACGAGGTCTCACCAAGTTGCCCAGGTGGGTCTCAGACCCGTGAGCTCAGGCAATCCATTCACCTCGGCCTCTCAAAGCGCTGGGATTACGGGCTGAGCCACCAAACCCAGCCATTTTTACTGTATCTTGTTTGCCTGTTTTCATGCCCAGAGCCCTGCTAGCTGCATCAGCCCTTGATCTGTGCAGTCACAAAGGCTGGCTGGAAGGGAGTGAACTTGTCCCATCCCCAGCAGGGCAGGGGTCCCCTTGCAGCATCCTGCTCCTGGGATATGTGAGGCCCGCCTGCTCCCCATGCTCTCTCAGACCCCACATTACTCAATGTTTCCTGGCTCTTATCAGGAAATGGAGATGTTTGTGACATTGATAAACTCACAAGAGCAACCCCTCCTCCCAAGGCTTATTTCAGTTAAAAAAAGTAAGCATTGTTAGTGTCCCATCCTTCAAGGAGCTATGGCTGCAAGAGAGGGTGACATTTTCATGTCTTTCCCAGACCATTTTTTGATTCTGTGGGGGTTTTTTTGTTTTGTTTTGTTTTTTGTTTTTGTTTTGTTTTTTGCCTTTCCAATTGTTGCCTGAAATGTCCCTCTCAAAAGCTCCTTGCATGTGTATTTCAACATGATGCTGGGTTCAAAATGACCCCCACCTCCCCACCCGGGAAGGGTGGTACACTTAGCAGGGTGCAGCAGGTTAGGATAGACAGAATACAGACTAATTCACTTCTTAATGGCTGTGTAACCCTGAACTAGTTACTTAACCTCTCTGAACCTTCATTTTCTCACTTATAATTTGCCTCTCTGCGTTTTTATAATTAACTGAGTGCCTGGCATATAACTATTTATCCCCTTTAGGCTCTAAAATGAATAAACTCACTGATTCAATGTCATTTGACTCAAGCTGGGATGCACAAGAGGGGATTCAGGGAGTGTTTGCATCTGGAACTGCTTGAGGGCAGAAGGAGGTAGCTGAGAATTTAGGGAGTAATGAAGGAAGATGAGGTCCCATGGGAAGAAGATAGACGTATGCAAAAGAAGACCACAGAGCTGGGGAACCTTGGCCCAGGGAAGGAGACCCTGAAAGATCATCTCATCTGCCCCATTATCTTATATCTGGGGACACTGAGGCCCAGAGGGAAAGGAATGCCTGAGGTCACCCAGCCAGGTCAGAAAACCAACTCTCAGGGATTTTCAGAATCCACAAAACAGATTCTGGCAGCCGATGCCAAGGCAGGGAGAAGGGGTCAGCAGACCACCTCACTCCCCAGGTGCTGGGAGCAATTGCTCTAGCAGTTGCCCTAGAGAGAAAGCTCCACACTGACCCCTCCTAGCCCCTCCCTACTCCCAGCATCGGTGCCCACTCCCCCAGCCACTGGGTCCAGTCTCTTCCTGTAGCCCCTGGGCAGGCCTACCCCTCCCGAGTGTGGCTGTAACCTACCAGAGCCAGGTCGACTTGCCTGGGAATGTCCACTCCACGCCTGGGAGGAGAGCAGCAGTGTCCAGTGCCTCTTCCTCAGGGAAGTACAGAGGGAGTGTGATTCTTATCCACAGGCTCTTCCCCTCTCTGGACAGTGGCCTGCACACATCCTGCTTTAAGGCTAGGAAAAAGCAACACTTTCCTGCCGCCCCAGCCCTTGCCTTGGCTGCACAGCCACAAGCTGTTCCTCTCATTGACCAGTGAGTCAAGCTCAAATGAACCCCCCCACCCCATGAGGGAGCACCATCTGAGGATAGTCTAATAACTTTGGAGAACATGCGTCTCCAACCACTGTTCTCTGGAACGATTCCCCAGTAGCTAGGCCAAGTCCACTAACAGCCCATGGAGGTCAAGCTTGTGATGTGTTCTCGCTCAGGTATAGGGCAGCAGGGGACCTTCCAAGTGAGTGAGCCTCTAAGTATCTCTAGGCCAAATGCTAGTTACCAATCGGAGGAATAAAACCCAAGAAACAGCTGCCAAGAGCCACAGAATCCCTCCCAAAGAATGACTAAGTTATAGGACCTGGGCCCCTTGTTCATTCTGTCCCACCCCACCCTCACATTTTAGACAACCTTATTTTAAAATAATTTTTAGACTTGCAAAAATAAAGCACAGGATTCTAGCTTCTTTTAATATTAACATCTGTTAAATTAAGTTTAGCCTAGGCTGGGCACAGTGGTTCACATCTGTAATCCCAGCACTTTGGGAGGCCAAGGTGGGAGGATTGCTTGAGCTCTGGAGTTGGAGACCTGCCCAGGCAACATAGTGAGACTGTCTCTACAAAAATCAAATAATTAGCAGGCATGGTGGTACACACCTATAATCCCAGCTGCTCAAGAGGCTGAGGTGGGAGGAGTGCCTGAGCCCATCAGATTGAGGCTGTGGTGAGCTATATTGTACCACTGCACTCCAGCCTGGCGACAGAGTGAGACCCAACTCAAAAAAATAAAATAAAATAAGTTTAGCCTAAAACTGCCTCCTTACATATTTTAAGTTTGGCCTAAAGGTTTCTCCATAACTGAGTATGTAAACAGACTGTAACCTATTTTTGTGTCAGTCACCAGGTTTCAGCCAATCACAGATGGCCAACTGTTCAAACTGGGATCAAATGAGGCAAAGGCAAGCTGCAACCAATCCTGCTGTTTCTGTATCTCACTTCTGTTTTCTGTAAGTAATTTTCTTTTTTCTGCCCATAAATAATCTTTGACCACAAGGATTCTTCTTTGACCACAGCACTGGATTCTCTCTGAACCTCTTCTGGTTTGGGTGGCTACCCAACTCTTCATTAAATTTAATTTGTCTAAGGCTTTTCTTTTTAACACATCCTACATAATCACAGTACTCTCTAATAATTTAAGCAAGGAAATTAACATTGACATAACACTACTGAATAATCTACAGGTCTTATTCAAATTTCACTTGTCCTACTAATGTCCTTTCTCCAGCCTAGGATCTAAACTCAAACCTCACACTGCATTTGATTATCATGGCTCCTTAGTCGCTCCACTCTGGGACAGCTCCTCAGTCTTGCTTTGTCTTCCATGACCTTGACAGTTTTAAAGAGTGCTGGCCAGTTCATTTGTAGAATGTTCCTGAATTTTGAAGTTTCTTCATGATTAGACAGAAGTTATATATTTTGAGGAGAAGCACCAAAGAAGTGATCTTGTTTCTTAATCAGTGTACATATCAGAGGTACACGACTTCAAGATGTCTCTTTCCTAGTGATGTTAACTTTGATCACTTGGGTACAGTGGTATCTGCCAAGCGTTTCCATTGTGAAATTTACTATGTATTCCTTTGCAATTAAGAAGTATCTGGTGGGGAGATACTTTGAGACTATGCAAATTTCCTGTTTCTCATCATACTTTTGTCCACTAATTTTAGCATCCATTGATACCTTCCAACAACAATTATTACTGTGGTATTTGCCAAATGGTTATTTTCTGTTTCCATCATTCTTTCTGCATGTATTAGTTGGAATTTTATTGTAAGAAAGAGTTGACCCTTCACTCTATTTATTGATTTATATTAGTGTGACTGCATGGGTATTTATTTTATTCCATTAGTCTCATTATTTATCTTGTTGTTCAAGTTGTCTCATCCTCTTTTAAAATATCTCAACACATCTGCTTCCTGTTAAGCTGATTTTCCTAATGGGATGTGGCCTGAGGCCCGCCCTCCATGTCACTCCCCAGCCATTTCAAACAGCTCCCTGGTGTGCAGGGCAGGTGGTGGGAGGAGCTCAGAGCCTCTGCAGGGCAGCCAGGTTTTCCTGGAACTGACTGAGGCATCTTTTCAGCAAGGGTTGGGCCTTTCCTGGAATGAGCAGGTTGCAGTCAGGGAGTCAGTCCTGGTTGCGCAGGCAGGCCAGAAAGGGCTGAGCCTTGCTTATCTGAGGATCCTGGGTAACCCCAGGTCTTTCCTCTGCTGTCTGTCAGGCTCCCTCCCTTCAGCACCACCGACCTCAAACCCTGAGTTACTCCTTGAGTCCCCCTTTTCTCCCTTGCTACAGGGAGAGTTATGAAGCCCAGGTGCATACAGCTTGGTAGCGTTTGTTCAAATTCTTTCAAAATTTGCAGAGGAAGTGCTCTCCACCCTGGGGATGGTTACCAGCTGTTTTCTATCAGCCCCAAGGGCAGCCAAAGTAGAAAGGTCAGTGCATTGCAGCAAGAGAAACTCAGTGGAGGAGAAAGACTTCTTGATGTTGAAGTGGGCTGAAGGGCGAAGACTGGGAACTCACCCTCTTTTATCTCTTTGAAACATGCTTGGACTCTGTTTGCTTGGGGAAGGGCAGGCACCCAGCCTCCAAGGCCAGGCAGCTAGAGGCATGGGGCCTCTCCCATAGGCTGCAATGCCACTCAATTTCAGAGAAGAGACATTATAGTCTTGACTATCTGACATACTTCCCACTGCATTTACTTCTTTTTTTTTTTTTGAGCCAGAGTCTCACTCTGTCACCCAGTGCAGTGTAGTGACACACATATGGCTACTGCAGCCTCAACCCACTGGGCTCAGGTGATCCTTCCACTTCAGCCTTCCAAGTAGCTGGAACTACAGACATGCAACCATTATGCCCAGCTATTTTATATGTGTGTGTGTGTGTGTGTGTGTGTGTGTATAGTCTTGCCAAGTTGCCCAGGCTGATCTCGAACCCCTGGGCTCAAGCAATCCTCTCGTCTCAGCCTCCCAAAGTACTGGGATTACAGACGTGAGTCACCACACCTGCATTTACAATTTTAGCATGTTGGCTGCATCTACTAACTGTGGCATACCATTTTCAAAGCACCTGCTTTTCCCTTCAGCCCAGCACTGATTATGCATCTGTAAACCTTTGGCCTGCAGTTGCTCATTCCTGTCCTCCACCACCCTGCTCCAGGCTCACTCTGCCCTGGAAGCCTCCCCAAGTCCTCCCAGAGCTCCCTGATCTCTTGCTCTGAGCTTCCTGTCTAAGTCTAGAGGGGAAGTGTCATCCAGGGGCAAATCTGTCTCCTGTCAGACTTCAAATTCCTCATGGTCAGGAGCCTTGTACATTTGAACAGAGTACCCGGCACTGTTCCCACATAGAGCAGGAGCTCAAGAGATACCAGCCAATTGATTTGCCAGCAGAGCCTAGACGGTACTTGACAAACTGGCTCCTTGATAGTTTGTAAAAGCACAGACAGCAGTCCTCATCGGTAAAGTCCCAGAGACAACAACTGGCCTGGTTTGACCCTGCTTCCTCCTCTGTCTCACTATCTGTCTCTTTCTCGCTGTTTCTCTGTCTTCCTTGGGCAAAGTTCACCCCATTCTAGGTGATCCCGTGGGGGGGCGGGGTGTCAGTCCTTCTCCAGGGTCTTAAAACTCTAAATTCCTAAACCACAAATGTCTCCTCCATCTAGAAGCCTGGTTAGCATCCACGTTTACTCACTTTGATTAGATGTTGTACCAGACTCTCAGACCAGCTTCTTCCTACCATGGTCCCATGACAGCACAACAGGAAGGAAGTGCTGCTCATCTCACCTCTTCCATTTCCTCTTTCTGCACCGCCCCCCAGGCTGGCCCCCTCTGGCTACTCTAGACCTCGTGTCTCCTCTTTCGTACATCTGCCCAGGATCTTGTGCTCAGGTCCTTGGGAGGGGGCTGCTTCCACTAAGAAGGGGTGTACAACACTTTCCCCAACCACCTGTCCATGCCTTGGTACAAATGTATTTGTTTAAATCAATATCTGTATTCATGCTGGGCGTAGTGGCTCAAGCCTGTAATCCCAGCACTTTGGGAGGCTGAGGCGAGAGAATTGCCTGAGCCTGTGGGTTCGAGACCAGCCCGGGCAACATAGTGAGACCTCGTCTCTACAATAAATCAAAAAATTAGCCAGGTATGGAAGCGCACATCTGTAGTTCCAATTACTTGGAAGGCTGAGATGGAAGGATTGCCGGAGCCCAGCAGGTTACCACTGGGATGGCCATGAGCGTGCCACTGCACTCCAGCCTGGGCAACAGAGTGAGACTCCAACTCTCTCTCTCTCTATATATATATACATACATATATATTCATTTATCAAAATACCTTCAAGAATATATTTATTACATGTTATAGTTGTGGAGTAGTTCTCCAGATATTTTCTCTGGGTTAGGCCAGGCTTAGGTTATCATACCCATTTTGTAGACAGGGTTGCCAAGGCTCAGAGAGGGAAAGTCACTTGCCCAGAAACACACAGTTGATTAGAGCCACATGGACTTTCTGACTCTCACCCCAGTGCTCTTTTGCCCGCTATCGTGAATATTCTGGTTTAATTCTGTACTCCTTCCTTCTCCCCATCCCCTTCAACTCAGATCTGGTTCGGTATTCCAGGACAGATATCATATCTTACTTATCTGAGAATCCGTCTAGCACAGCCCAGCAAGCACTTAACACATGGCAGACATGCAATAAAAGTGTGTTGGGTGAATGCATGCTGCCATGTAGAAAGTCTTTCTAGAATTACCTGCTCTTACCTAAGAATGGCCTCAATGCTTCTTTTTTTTTTTTTTTTTTTATTATGTTATTGTGGGGTAAAGTTAGGGGTTAGGCATACAAAAATATTTCGTTCAGGTACCCTTGTTGATAAGAGGTGTCTCCCCATCCTCAGATAGATACCCACCACCATTAATCCCATCCCCCTCACCCTCCCC